>JADWQK010001246.1:0-96213 GCA_017933935.1 Sesamia nonagrioides | reverse complement strand
TAAATTTCATTAACGGTTTTCGCGGATTGGAGGAATTCTTAGATGACGCGGAGGCAGCTACACGCTAAGCATAATACTTTTATGTACCTATCTAAATCTTTGTCATATTTCTGTGTCTCATCATCACCATCATCATTCCAGCCGAAAGACCTCCACTGCTGGACACAGGCCTCCCCCAAGGATCTCCACGATGACCGGTCCTGCGCCTTCTCCATCCAGCGGTTTCCTGCGACCTTCACCAGGTCGTCGGTCCACCTTGTCGGGGGTCGGACCCACGCTGCGTCTTCCGGTGCATGGTCGCCAATCTGGAACCCGTCGGCCCCACCGGACGTCGGTCCTACGGGCAATGTGCTCGACCCACTGCCACTGTAGTGTTGCAATTCTTCGGGCTATGTCGGTTATCCGCAGAATAACGAGTCTTCTGCGGATCTGTAACTTACTAACACTAAAAGTTAAGTAAAAATGTTACTTAACTTATGGACTCATGTCTGAAATAAAAGGTTTCTATTCTATTTACCTTCTTCTTCTACCTTCTTCTTCTACATTCGATAACCCTCTTTGAAAATAGCAAAAGCTAAGTAACCCAACAAATACGTTATAAATTTTATGGCCGATTCCTATAAATTTTTAATAACATACCGAACTAATAATAAATCAAAAGCCCCATAGCTTTTCATAATAGACTCTTCCAAATGGAAGTAGCTATTATAAGTCGAATTAGCTCACAAATTGAATCGAAGTTAGTAAGCAAATTGATACCTTTTTGTTTGTACGAACCGAGCATCACACAGTTTCAGACAATCAGCACTACTTCGAAAATCTCAAAGTCAAATGACTTCTAGAAGTCTGGATATTATCATAGTTAATCTAAAAAAAAACTGCATATAATCCTAGTTGACTTAGCTTACTTATCACGCCAAGTTTACAACTTCATCGCTGACCTACAAAAAGAGAAGAATATTCGAAAGTAAAATAAAGATTCAGTGGTGGATAGTTATTCTTCCGGACTGCACTGCGGTGAAACGTAGGCAAACTTTATACTTTATGTCCCTGATTTGATATGTTACCCAGTTCAGAAACAAATCCTTAGCTACATCTTAGTAGTGAATGCATTTTTAGTTTAAGCTGAGGTTTCATTTTTCTTGCTAAATGTGTGTTGATACTTTTTTTTGTTGTTTTATTTGTCTGACTTATGGTAGGAATCAGGACCGTGCACTGTTCAAAAATAAGTTACTTATTTCTTCCATACATATACAACGTGTAACAAAAAGGGTATATACATACCAAGGGCATGGCATCTTTAGATGATATCAAACGATATCGGAAGGGTTTCAACTCAAAATAAAATACTCAAAAAATTGGTACCAAATTTTCGGTTTCGTGTGTTTCTTAAAATCAAATCATAACAAACGTGGCAGCACACTACATACGTTAATAACTGCTCGTTACCCGTCACGTTACTTGCCAAAATCCGACAAATGTCTTCAAAATCTCTGTGCGACTAGTATGATAGTAGCCTATCACAGGCGGTGTTTTTCCTCATAACTTCTTAACATAAACGAGATAGGATTAAAAAACCCTTCCAATATCGTTTGATATCATGTAAAGATGCCATATATGCCTTTGTTATGTATATACCCTTTATGTTACACGTTGTATAATATCATCAGATGGACAGGGGCATAAGCAGGGGTGAATCTATAATACATCTACGATACCCCATGTCATCACTCTCCTGCTCATCATCATCAACCTTTTTATCCTCCCACTACTGGGCACAGGTCTCTTCTCATACAGAGAAGGCGAGACTTACTCATATTCCAATTCATTCCGGGTCGGCGTAACTAGACTTTTATTTCCATGTCATTTTATAATGACCCCTCATCATCAACCTTTTATTGTCCCAATACTGGGCACATGTCTCCTCTCATACAGAGGAGTGAGCACAATCACCACACTTGCTCGATGCGGGTGATTTCAGACTTAAATTCCAGGTTTCTTCAAGATGTGGTGGACGGGTCTGAGCAGTTGTGTTGCGATGTGTGCCGGGTACGATGTGCCTAATGTTGTTGTGTCGGGAGTTTGGTCGAGGAGGGTCTCCAGATCATCCTCTGGCGTAGCATCGTTGGTCGTGTTGTTGGGTTAAACAATACATCACCTCGCTCAACTGCCGTCTTCCTTCCTATTCAATCAGTTTTTTTGAGTGAATAGGCTTAATAAGCTAGTACGCTTTACCACCAACGATTGCATCACTGCTTACCATCAGGCGGGATTGCAGTCAAGCACTAGTTTATAACCATTAAAAAAAAAAAATGTTTTCCTTCACCTTGTAATCAGTCATTGGTGTCAAAGATATAATCAGAAAGTACATATAACTTCAGAAAAGTTACATTGGTACTTGCCTGATCTAGAATAGAAACCGCACACTCATACTGAGAAGCTGGAGTTATATCTACTAGCCGCCACAACTCTTGTCTTCATTATAAGCCTATACTAATTTGATTACCAGTCATAACAATACCATTACATATTATCGTAGTCACTTAAACAAAGCTATCACGAAATCTAATTTCCCACCTCGAAAATTGAATCATCGCTAACCGACAAACACCTATTATCACAGTATTTATTTAATTGTCCATAGCTAATGTACTTCGGACAATTATACCCTCATTGGGCAAACTAATTACTGGATCTACCTGGCTTGTGCCTAATGACAAGTAATATGCAGTGCATTATCGCAGTGCGACGCAATATTATAGAGTTATCCTCAGCTTTGCGAGTAATGGACGACCGGTTCACACCATCTGAGACCAGTGTTGCACTAAATTAATAGACTATTGTTAATCCCTTGGATCAGGATTGAACCGTAAACACACTACACGTTAGTGTAAGCTCAATTTACATGGTAATAATGTTTAGGGGACTGTGTTACGTGTGTTTTTCATATTGCATAATCCACTTGTAAGTAAGGCCACGACCACCTAACCTAACCTAACACCAGACCTAGGCCACTACGACGTGTATAAGTCGTGGTGGCCCAGTGGTTAAAACACCAGCCTCCCAAGTATGAGATCAGGTTCGATTCCAGGTCAGGTAAGTATCAATGTAACTTTTCTAAGTTATATGTACTAAGTATATTTTGGACCACTGACTGATTAAAAAAGGTGAAGGAAAACATCTTGAAGAAACCTGGACTTTAAGTCTGAAATCGCCAACCCGCATTGAGCAAGTGTGGTGATTACGCTCAATCCTTCTCTTTATGAGACGAGACTGCACAGCGGTGGGACGATAAAAGGTTGACGATGATGATGAACCAACCTGTAATGATTGATCCCTCTGCTCACTGGGTCTCAGCTTTCCTGTTGGTGAGAGGGATCGGGTCGAGCTAATGGATAATGCTGTTATCATTATTATTAGCCGAGAGGGGCTCGAGACTGTAACAGCCGCAAGGTTAAGTTACGAACGGAACGCAGCATGCGTTCCGTTCGTTGATAGGTGACTATCCATTACTAGCTCTCGCTCCGTGCCTCGGAAAGTACGTTGAGATATTTATACGAGTTGTCAGAAGCCCAAAAAAATGACAACCAGTCATACCAAGGAGTATCGGGTTACCCTTTTTTATTTTTAGGCCCGCGCCTACGTTGACTGGGAGTTCGATGTCGTCTCCTGACTAGGGCGTCAACTGCGGCGGTTAGCGGCGCTAGGGCGCTGGAATTTCCGCACCACACACGCTCTGCCTCCTCCTTTGCCAGCATCACTGCTTTGCAGAAGGAGGTGACGGCTTGTCATGCACTCTCGCTCCGGACCACCTGACGAAGGAGATCGCCGCCGATCGCCGCTACAAGGACACGGCGGTGTTCTACCCATACCGGGTAGACCTCCAACGTATGCTTCACCGTGTTTTTTATATTTCTATGTATTATCCAGTTTTTTGATGGATTGCCGAGGTACCATGCGTACCTATACGCTTCATTAAAAATACAAGTATGCAGCTGCCAGTATAACCAAATGGTTAAACTGGAAACCGATTGCAATAACATAGTTGGAAAAAGACTAGTCAGATCGATATTGTGAATAATTTAATAAATATAATTAATGAACCTAACTACTCAAACGGTTCATTTTTCTTGTTTATCTACGCGACGTGAATATTATATACTAGTGCTTGATCGCAATCCCGCTTGATGGTAAGCAGTGATGCAATCGTTGATGGTAAAGCGCGCTAAATTTGCCGTCAGCGGTGTTGCCGTCACGCTACAATTTGAGTGTCTTTAAGTGCTTTAAGGCTAGAGTGAATAGGCTCTTAATAAAAAAAAATATGGTAATCATTTAATATAGGTATATTTCAAAATGAATTGTTTGTCGCTGTTGAATTAAAAGACTAGACGTAGTAAAAATAAATATTTTTGAAATCTGAATATTAACTAGCAGTATTTTAATAAACTAACAAATGAATTGTATTTGCATTTAAATAAATATCCATTGGACCCACCAATCAGCATGTTCTGTTAAATACTAAAGGCTTTTTTTAAATATCATACACCTATATTGGCACATCTGCAAAGAATTTAAAACTGAGTTTATTCGATTTTTTTTTAATGATAAATAAACTATTGCTTGGCCACAATCCCGCCCGAAGGTAAGCAGTGAAGGGATCGTTGATGGTACAACGCGCTAGTTTATTAGGAGCCTATTCACTCTAGTGTTGAAGCCATGTAAATTGTAGTCAGACGGAAACACCGCAGTTGGCTGTGGCAGTTCCAGTCCCTAATAGTTATTAGCGTTTATACTATCTCATAAAAGCGTTACACACAGCATTTGGAATATTTTATATGATAAAATTTGCTATTTTTAAGATATAGGAAACAAAAAAAAGATATGTTTATATAAAATGCCAGTAGTTTTTCTTTTTAAATTATTTTTGGGATTTACGTAGAATAAAAAAACACACCTAATTGATGAAATAATTTTAATAATGTCTACCTACAATCGCTCCCTTGTCAACGTTACTCAAGTAAATAAATGTATTTTCTTTATTTCTTTGCACTGTAGACACTCCGCCATATGGCTCGCAACTACCGATAGCTTAGACCCTGCTCTCTACACTGGCGAAGTACTATATTTTATATTATTATTACGGTCACTTATAATAGTGAATCTGAGATTGCAGTGGGTTCCTTAGCACATAGGGATACAAGGAAATGAGGAAGCGGATAGATTAGCGAAAATCGGGAGTACAGAAGGACAAGAAATTTATGTAAAACCATTTTACTCAGAAATATTAACAAAATATAATGGGCAGTTTTATGATTTATGAAAGGAACATTTTAATCAAAAATCATTGGAAAAGGGCATATGGTATAAAACTATCCAATGTGAGCCTCCTCGTATACCTTGGTTTACATATAGTCGTTTAAGTTGGAAAATGATCATTATAGCTCATAGAATCAGAACAGGACATATTCCATCAAACAATTTTGCCTTTTTAATGGGAAAAGTAGATTCTCCAAAATGTAATACGTGTGAAATAGTAGATGATGTATACCATATGTTGATGGAATGTGTTCAGTTTAAGGCAGAGAGAGATGAATGGTTTCAACAATTTGATTTGAACAAATTACAGGTCATGAATTCAGTACTCTCGAACCCTAATAGTGAAGAAGCTTGTATTTTGCTTAAGCTATTATCAGTTAGATTATTGTAATGATGTTGTGATATGCATAATTATGATAGTAATCGGACTGACATATACCTACATGTGTATAAAAGTCCAAAAAAAAAAAACAGAATAAAAAAAGAAGCATAAGTTATGGAGCAAAATATATTAATTAAATAACTATAACTGTGATAGTGCTCAAATGCTTCAGACGCCTCTATTAACAAACCTAGAAAACAACTGAAGAACGAGGAAACAATTGAAACACATCTAATAATACACATCAATAATAAATTCACATGTTGTTGGCACACAACTCATACTTGCGGATCGTTCACAAGTTAAACTCAACTCCAAGTGCACTCACAGGGGATTCTTATAGTTTTATAACGCAATAACGTTACGTCTCCAACACACTTGGATATTACGGGTGTTCCCAACTTTTACTGTACCAGCACTACTTTATGATACATTGAATTGTTAATAAAATGCACTGATGTTGTTGTGTTCATGCCTTTCTTGGGAATAAGAAAGGTTGTTAGAAATAATTGCCAATACAGGATTTTTGTGTTCAAAACTTACGACATCAACTATACAATATGTAAAGAAAACCCTGTCCGACCGATAAGGATAATAAAGGTTAGGTAAACACATGACCAAATATAATATAAAATTTTACGTAATCATCATAGTAACAGTACCTACTAATGAATTTTAAAATAATCTTTTTTTCCCGCGAATTAATTCCAACTTTCCCGAAATTTGGTAATTTTAAAAAAAGTGACAACACCATTTTGACGGTACGCTTATGCGATTCGACCACGCGTCGCGTGCCCTGCCCCCCGCGGAAGGATGTCCTACCGCACATGTATTAAGTTACCTCTTTTTGCAAAATAATATTTATTTTTTAGGGGGATTTTTTTTAAAAACTTTAGTCCGGCTTTGTCGGCATTAGTAGAATCAGTTATCGATTCCTAACAATACCGTCACGGATCGGACAGGGTTTTCTTTACATATTGTATAATATGATGACCTAGGTTATGCCCACAAAAGTCTTTATTACCTAATCTTCATAAAGTATAGTAATTGAGTAAGTTCTAAGCATTGTATTTGAATATGATCATCTTACTAAGTAACTCTTATCCTTGATATTATTATCCTTATCCTTTAATAATCAATGCTAGATTATGAAGATGTATGTGTGAACGTTTGTTTTTCTTTTGCGCTAAAACTACTACAAGGAATTGGATGAAAATTAGCAAACAGGTGGTTTATCTCTATCATCAACCTTTTAACATCCACTGCTGTGCACAGGTCTCTCATGCAGAGAAGGATTGAGCGTAATCATAATCACCACACTTGCTCAAAGCGGGTTGGCGATTTCAGATTTAAAGTCCAGGTTTCCGCAAGATGTTTTCCTTCGCCTTATAATCAATCTTTGATGAGCAAGATATACATAGAAAGTACATATAACTTAGAAAAGTTACATTGGTACTTGCCTGACCTGGAACAGATGGTTTATAATCAGAGTTAACTTATAGGACACTTTTTAAAGAATTCATGTATGCATGTGAATTAATCAATTGTTTGATTAAGGACATCATTATCAAAAATGCTTATTTCCATGGTCATGATTCAGAAATTAGGACAAAATTGAGATAGTCATATTTGACACGAGCAAATAAATATTAAATCAGCTAAATAAGGAAAAGGAGGCTCTTTATTACTCAATCATTTTTTTAATTTAAAAACGTTGTTCCACACTAGAAATTTCACATGTATCGTCGGTGCGTTTACAAACATATAAAGTCAAATACATAAACATCCATACCCGGAACAACTAATTGCACTTAGGCCATACATATACTTGATCCGTGCGGGAATCGAAGCCGCGACACGCAGCACAGAAGTCGATCGCTCAGCCACTGCGCCAATCGTGTCGTCAATCGAAAATCAAATATCTGAAACAAAGAAAGAAAAAAAGCAACACTGAATCTGGATGATTCAAGTGTTAAGTTATTAATAACATTTAACACCTCATGAAGCGCAAAACAAATATTTTGGCGTGTATAAGTCCTTTGTTTTTATAAAAGATTATCGGATTAACATTCACTTTAATACAAATTTATTTCATTTCTCATAGATTAGATTGTAAATAAACAAACGTCCTTCACACTCAATTGAAGTATTTGTACTCTATTTATCTTTAGTAAACAATGCGTATTATAGAAAACCCCGTCCGACCCATAAGGATAATAAAGGTAAGGTAAACACATGACCAAATAACAAATAAAATATGAAATTTAACATAATCATCATAGTAACAAACTAATGAATTTTGAAATAATCTTTTTTTTTTTCACGGCTTAATTCCAACTTCCCCAAAATTTGGTATTTTTTTAAAAAGTGACAACACCATTTTTGACGCTATTATTACATATGAGCGATGCGACCACGTGCCGCGTGCCCTGCCCCCCTTCGCTCGCGCATGTATTACCTACCGGACATGTATTAAGTTACCGACTTTTGCGAAATAATATTTATTTTTTGAGGGATTTTTATTAAGTTTAGCCCGGCTTTGTAGGCATTAGTAGAATCAGTTATCGATACCTAACAATACCTTCACGGATCGGACAGGGTTTTCTTTACATATTGTATAAATAAAACCATGTACGAACATCAGAGGATTTTTGTAACCAAGGATTTCTTTCCGAATGGTACACAAAAGTTTTTCCTTTAAAAAGTTTCCAAAACTACACACCTCCGTGCACGTCAATGGACTTCGTCCAAGAAGTCTATAGAGTTGTTTCAGTGCAGTTGTCTATGCCCGAAGTAAGGAGAGGAGTTATTACCGGCGCTTTTGTTCGAAATGTAAAAGGGGAAGTTTTACAGAACTGAGTACACCCCTGGAAACAGCAGATAGCTAGTATTTAAAATGTACTTCGACAAAGTTTACTAAGTGGTTATGCGTAAATATTGTTTTCAAGTGATAAGAGAAATCTCAATAACAGACACACTTTAGACTTCAACAGAACATTGTGAAAGATTTAGTTTGTTTGGTAACTTTAATCTTGAAAACTGTTTATTGGAAATTAAGTTGCCACCGAATATCTTTGTTTCAAGTTATATTTTAGATAAGATATTTAGTTACAACCGCTACTAACGATACTAAACTTATACCATTTGCATAATATTTTAGTACATACGAAGGAACGTTAAATACACACACATATGTATGCTTCAATTAGGAACATCTACATTTTCCTGTTTAACAATCAAATATGTAATAATTTAGTAAAATTTTGAAATCTCGTAAGGTACAGACGACAGCACATCAAGCTACTACAATCTGTCAGATTTCTTTATTAGTTTTTCAACTTTATCCCTGAATCATTAAGGCTCAAGGTTGAATGGAAACATTAGACAGTTTCGTGTAGCCTGACCTGCTGTCGTCCGTACAATGAAAGCGTCTATAAAGGGATGCCTAGGAAGACATTTAGTGTCTTTATACTGAGGAAGTTAAAGGTTAACCGGCGTACGTGTGTGACTATATGTATACACGTAAAGGAGGCAAAAGGAGTATGGTAATGTGTAAGGATCGTAACAGATTGAGTCTCCTAACACAGGCATTATTAGCTTAACAGGAGGCTTTAATCACCAACTAATGTCAAATAATTTGGAGCGCTAATAAATTTGATTTTGAGATTGCGGTCTATAGTTTCTACCTACCCCCTGGAGTTAGAGAGCAGAGGTGGCCTAGTAGTATCACCTCATTTTTTTTTTTTACATATTATAAACCAGCGCTTGACCGCAATCCTGCCTGATGGTAAGCAGTGACGCAATCGTTGATGGTAAAGCGCACTAGTTTATTAAGAGCCTATTCACTCTAGCCTTGAAGACACTCAAATTGTAGTCCGACGGAAACAACGCCGCTGGCAAATTGTTCCAGTCCTTCGATGTACGCGGTATAAAGGAGGAGGCGAAACGCTTCGTCCGGATCGTAGTGGTGTTAACAACGTAATGGTGGAAACCAGCCGTACGACGGGTCGTCCGCTGGTGGAACGGAGATGGGGAATTAAATCATGCAATTCCCTCGCACACTCCCCGAAATGCATCCTATAGAACACCGAAAGGCTGGCTACTCTACGCCTGTGCTCTAGGCTTTGGAGACCAACTCGAGTTAGATCAGGGTCACTAATCAGCCTCTTTGCACGTCTCTCTACTGAATCCAAAGTGGCCAGGTGACACTTGGCAGCACCAGCCCAAATGTGGCTGCAGTACTCCACACACGAACGGACCTGTGCTTTGTATAACATTAGAAGCTGCCCAGGTGTGAAGTACTGCCGGACCTTTGCGATAACGCCAAGTTTCCTGGCAGCCACCTTGGCCTTGGATCTTAGAAGTTTTAGGTCGATTCGGACCCCACCAGGCGCACTTAACTTTGTGTAAATGATTTCATCACCATTGCTCTCAAAACGGTGAAGGGAAACAACGTGAGGAAACCGGCATGTCCTAGAGCCAAAAAAAATATCCGACACATGTGATATCTACCAACCCGCACTAGGCCAGCGTGCTAGATTACGGACCACTCCCTATCCCCGAGAGGCCTGTGTCCCAATAGTGGGAACATTAAAGGCTGATGATAATAACCCCCTGGGAACATAGCGTAATTTTATTTTAAGTTACTATAATTTTTTTTTTGTGAAGCTTCATCTTTAGAATTTAACCCGTAAATTGAAGACCTGCAAACCACCGTCACCAATGCACGATGTTTATGCAAATTGCACCAGCACACACTCACACAGTAAACGTAAATTACTAAGTGCACAAGACGACGGGAGTCAGCACCAGTGTGTCAACAATCCCGCAACCTCTCGAAGCTGTGACGTCAGCAAACTTGAGCTTGACCCATTCATTGATCTACAATAATTATAGGTGTAAGCTTGGAGTAGCTAAGAATTCAGTGAGAATCGCTCCGAATTCGGATAGAGGATCCCTTAAGGGAATAGAGGAATATGACAAGTATTTTTTTAACGAACGGTTTTTAAAACAGAACTTAAGTTTTTATACTCCATTAAGATAATCCTTTTTCTGTTTTAAATAATTCTTAATAGGGACTAATTCTTAAAAATAGGCTTGAAGTCAACAACATTATCTTGTAACCAGCATTTAGGTATACCTGAATATTGTTTTAATAATCTGAATTAGGAATAGGTATTTTGGTTTTGTTTGTAACCATACAATGCATACCATTTGCTTCAAATAAGTTTCCGTTGACAATAAAAACGAGTATGATTTTGTTATTAGGTCTCTCGGTGTTTACATTGACACATTTCGTTTTTAATAGGTACTAAGTTAAGGACATAAAAACTCGAATTTGCTTTGTTCCTGACATTCAACTTTTTTTTTTTTTTTTTTAATAATTTGGCTCCATCGATGACCGATGATTCTGCCAACGTCAAGGTGGAGAGAAATAAAGTAATATAATATTATACGTAGTGAATATCGACTGTTGATCGGTAGTATTAGCGATGGTTCTTCTTTGGGCTAAAACAAACACAAGACGACACAACTATTAGTAAACATAAAGGTTGGAAAACATTAAATTTTTATTTTGTTAAGGGAGATAAACTTATATAAGATTTTAATAAATGGGGTATGAGCCAATGTTAAAAGGAAAGGTAGGTTGACAGTTTCAAAAATCTATGATGACTTTACGTGTCGGAAACGTCTAACTTGACGTTGTAATTAACTTTTACTTCTCTGAAATAAAAAATAATAAAGACGGTTATCTAGTTATTTATACATAACCATCGATCACTTAAACACTAGATACACAGTCTCGCACAAAACTCTTATCAAAAATGGCGACAAGTATTAAGCAGTCTAAAGTAGTTAAAATAAATATACATTAGTTTAAAATCAGCCTTAAGTGCAGTGTATAAAGTTCTTATCAAAAAGCCATTATTTTTTACGGCAGAATCTGACATTAAACCAAATACAACCTTACACGCATGCATTAAAGTCAGAATTATAAAGAAAGTACTAAATGAAAGAAGCACCCAAGTGCTGTGTTTGTTCGCTTGTTCAGTTTAACCATTTTTTACGCTGATTGTGAATCAAATATATAAGTGCTCGATGTACATAAGACATAATATAACGTTGAGTTCCACAAGTTTCGAGTTAAGCTGCACGATTTCTAACAAATGTGTGCACTAACTGGACGGGTTAACTCAATCTGTGTGGTTCTTTCATCCAAATCTCCATCGGAAACATCGGTTCTATTTCGTCTTCATAGGATCTGACCGCCTCTGTGGCGTAGCGGTAGCGAACGCGGCCGTTGCGCAAGGAAGCGCGGGTTCGATACCGCACAGTGCAAATATTTGTTGACGTGCTTCGGAAAACACGTTAAGCCGTTGGTCCCGGTTGCCATACGAACATCTAGTAGCAGTCGTCACGGGTTGTTGGAGCCCTCAAAAGTCTAACAATTGGTCTAATTGCAATGCTTCGATATCGCCTTCGGGTTGTGGAGGTCAGACGGCAGTCGCTTCACTGAAAATATCGAAGTTTAGCCAAAATCAGCAGTTAGACTGGTAAAGCGGACCCCAGACTCCAAAGCTGAAAAGCTACGGATGCGACTGGGATTAACGCTTCTCTCTTTCTCTTCGCTCTTGGGATTATCTGACCATGATTACATTTGGACTTTAAAAGAGACTGTAAACCTTTGGTTTTGTTTAAGTCTTTCTACTCAGAGTAGTTAGATAGGAAACGCTGAACTCAGTTAAAAAAATTACTTATAAAAGTTTTTGTAAAAACCTACTTACAAAAAATAAATTATTCATCACATAATCCCTGAAGAGCTAGGCAAAATATGAAGGCAGTAGCCGGCGGATGTAAAAAAATACAGGATTTTACTAACTTAATTTATTCTAGAATTACAATACTAATGATTAAATCTAAATAGGTCGACAGTTGACCGATGCTGTGTCAAAAGTGATATTTTTGTATAGAAATATGTTTTATAGGGGCCGCGAGCTTAAATGAGGATGTTGGATGCGTCACGTTATGCTGCGTCGGCGTCTCATGTCCGTAGCTGTCGCAACGCTGCGCGCTGTGACAGCGTTCTAGGTACTATGTGCGTGTAACAATGTAAGGGTGAATTCACACGTACCACAACCACACCACAGCCACAGCCACACCACAACGACGCCACGTGGTCGGGCATATATTTTGTATTGAAAATGAATATTACAATTCACACGTACCACATTTTGCCGTTGTTATCGACCACCTGTGTAATACGACTACATCGCAACCACATCGCGACGGCAACGCCACCACCAGCGGCGGCCCTCCACGTGCCTATGTGCGACCACGTAGTTACCACAGCGAAAACGCAACCACATCGACATTTTGTCACTACCACAACGCAACTGCAAAAAGCCGCTGCGACACTATTCACACATAACTACAGCTTGACCACATTTTGTCGCAGCGAAGTGGTGTGGTTGTGTTATGTGTGAATTGACGCTAACAGGTAGAGGAGTACCTATAGTAACATTACTATTTTCAGAGCTATATTTAAAACCCACATAATAGCAAGCAATCTTTAAAGTTTTCGGCGATTTGTTCGAAAGAGATAGCTTGGTTATGACGCAAAGGCAAGTGAAGGAACACGGGTGGGTTTTAGTCAGTAAAAGTCTGACACACCCTTCCGCTCCGCCGAGAACGGGGGAGATCATAATTTAATGATGTTCCATCAGCCAAAAAAAAGCCTTGAAGTTTTGCCGAAAAGTAATGGTAATAGGCTATCATCAGAAAATTCATATATTTAATAGAAAAATAATAAATACCTGCCATAAGTAAATAAAAAGTACTTTCTTCATAAACTATAAAAGTAAGTAATCAAAATAGCGTAACGATAGTACTAAATTTCGGAACGTAGTCTTGGCAGTTAACTACAATGTACACTTGCACCAATCACCGAGTAGTGCTTTGCAACTGACAGCTCTCAACTAGAAGCAGACTCAAGATTAGCACAGTTACCAATAAACCACAAACGATTCGCTAAGTATTGAACAGTTAATGGGATTGTGGTGAAGACAGTTAAAAAAAGTTAATTGGATGAGAGTAAAGGGTTAATTGCATTTGGCAAAGGATTTCAAGTATTTTCTTATTGATAGAAATGTTTCTTTTTAAACAATATATCTCTTCTCTAAATCATGAATTAGGTGAAGGGATTTTATAATGAGTAAAATATTTAATGAAATGGAATAATCGAAATGCCAAAAAATCTATATCTATATATAAAGCTGAAGAGTTTGTTTGTTTGTTTGAACACGCTAATCTCAGGAACTACGGGTTCGATTTGAAAAAATATTTTTGCGTTGCATAGCCCATTAATCCAGGAAGGCTTTAGGTATATCAAATCACACTGCAAGCAAAAGGAGCAGAGCATTTAAAAAAAAATAGATATGCTGTATATTTTGGGGTTAAAATAAAATGTTCAAATAACTAACTCAATTCGAATTAAGTCGTGGGCGGCCGCTAGTATTCTATATTACTCTGTCCAGGGAAACTTGTAGATTGCTCTGTTTTCGTATTTTAAAATAGCACATTGTTCACCGAGGGGAGAAAGTGACCGATTACTAACGAGGGTGTAATTTGAGGGCCGAGGCTCAGCGGCCTTAGTACCGAGTATGAGTTTGGAACCGCACTTTACTTTCTTCCGAATGATACATAGTACTTTGTACTATGCCTATGAGGGAGATAAAGACAATTTGATTTGTTGGTGCGGAATATGTACCTCTAATTTTCAGAAATACTGTAAGATTTTTGTATCCCATTATAAAGGGTTTTTAAATTGGCGCGGGTAGATTTTGACGGCCATTAAAATTTTGTAAGTTGTGCGAGGAGTTCCAAAAAATATGTACGTAAAAAATTAAATAAATAAAATACTGTTCATTTTTCTAAAATACTGTTTAATATTCTTCACAGACCTGAATATACTTTATTCCTTGTAAAAAAAAAATGGCAACCCTAGGCACGTCTGAGTGGGTTAACCCACGCGTATTCCTTCACTTGTCTGTGCGCCAGAGCCAAGGTTTCTTTTATAACCAACTCATAAACCTGGCCAGGAGGCATCGGTCAGGATTCAGGATATGCTGAAATCTCTTGAGGCGTGCGTGATACACAACGCGCCGTCGACCCGGGCCTGGTCCTTATCGAGGCGAGCTGCTCATCGCTCGCCGCCCGCAAGTTCGCGCCTACGGTGGCCGGGAGTTCGATGTTGTCTCCCGATCAGGGCATCTCCTGCGGCGGCTTAAGGCTTGAGGGCGCTGGGATTCCTGCTCCCTCACTAGCTGCTCCTCCTCCCTTGCTAGCATCACTGCTTCGCAGAAGGAGGTGACGGCCTGCCATGCACTCTCGCTCCGGACCATGGCCTCGACCAGGGTGGGATGCGTAAGATCGCCGCCGATCACCGCTATGAGGACACGATGGTGCTCTACCCAAGCCGGGCAGACCTCCACCGTATGCTCCACCGTGTCCTCAGGGTGATCCACACAATGGAGACACCCTGGCGTTTCCTCCCGCCTTGTATGGAACAGGAACCTCCCAAAACAGCCGTATCCAGTGCGGAAGGTGAGGGCGCGGTGGCGCCTCTGTGGCCACTCCTCAAAGAGGGGACTTACCACCGCTATTGTGGCGTGTCCAATCATTTCACTGCCTCCACTAGAAGTGTCGCCAAATGGACCGGCTATGTGCTTCTGACATACATCCCAGAAAAAAAATCGATCTTGATATTTTAACGTTTTCATTCGTCGTCTTTCAACAAAATTGTAACCGACTCTCATTAACAGAAAAATCTGTCGAGATTTTTTCCCGATAAAGTTGAATGCGAGAAAAAAGTTGTTTCTTTCGTGTACTTAAACAATCACATCACGATTGATTGTAAACTTTTCAAGCTCTCTTCATTGTTCCAAGTTACAATAGCAATCATTCAAAGAATTCGGCCCAGTTTCCAAAGATTTTTACATTAAAAACAAGGTTTTTTGTTGAGAAATAAAATGGTGGAATAGACGTGACTCTGAAACTTAAACATTGAATTTTAGATTAGGATGAGGTTTTCAGGTCAAATCATCATCATTATCATCATCATCATCTCAGCGTTAATCCCAACGCAACCCCATCCAATCACAGTGCAAATATTTGTATGCATGAATAAGAATATTTGCACTGGTCTGGTCGTGCCTCGGAAAGCACGTTAAGCTGTTGGTCCCGGTTGCCATACGAACATCTAATGGCAGTCGTTACGGGTTGTTGGAGTCCTCAATCCCAACATTGGTCTAACTGCAATGCTTCGATGTCGCCTTCGGGTTGTGGAGGTCAGACGGCAGTCGCTGCACGGAAAATATCGAAGTTTAGCCAAAATCAGCAGTTAAGACTGGTAAAGCAGACCCCAGACTCCAAAGCTGAAAAAGCTACGGATGCGACTGGGATTAATGCTGAGATGATGATGATGACAATTAATATTTGCACTGCGCGGGGTTTGAAGCTGTGCTTCAGGTTGACTTTTCTTGTTTGGCTTCTAAAGATTCTAGCTTGATTTATTAAATTGCTTATTACCTTCCTCAAGAATTCAGCCATCACAGGCAAAAAAAAAAAATAATTGTGAACTGTGGGCAGGTCTAGAGAATTAATCTCTAGACAACCTCGGGTTCAAATAAACAACTAGAAGTTAAATATTGCTCGATAAGAAACAAACAAACTAAGGAAATTAAACACAAAACAACAATATTAAGAATCCAATGTGTAATATTATTTATTTATGGTTACCTACATAAACAAATATTAAGGAACAAAAGTTGAAGATAAATAAATGAATTCTTGTCGAGGCTGAATGTATTCAAGCAAGTTTTGTGTAACAATAATATTAACGACACATTTTTGTTTCTTTTCGCTCAATATCATCATCTTAGCGTAAATCCCAGTCGCATTCGAAGCTTGTTCAGCTTTGTAGTCTGGGGTCCGCTTTACCAGTCTAGCTGCTTATTTTGGCTAAACTTCGATATTTTCAGTGAAGCTGCCATCTGACCTCCATAACCCTAAGGCTTTTTTGTTTCTTTTCTTTCACTTATTTTAAAAACAAGCTTTCCGCCCGCGGCTTCGCGCGTGTGGAGTTCGGTTATATCGCGCTTTTTAGATATCCCTAGGGAACATCTAATTTTTCCGGGATAAAAGGTAGCCTATGTTCTTTCTCAGGGTCGAAAAATTGTCTGTGCCAAATTTCATCAAAACCGGTTGAGAGGTAGCGGGAAAGCGTAACAGACAGACAGACAGAGTTACTTTCGCATTTACAATATTAGTATGGATTGAAAATATGCTTCTTCGACATCAGTTTGAATTCAATACAATAGGTATAGTATGTACTGTACCGCCCGCGATTTTGTCTTCGTGACTACTTCGTTTTTACTTAGAGTTTTATCTTACTATATTTATAAACCTATATTTAATGCATTGCAATCGATATTGTTAAGCACGGACCAGTCGGGTGTTGTGTCTGGCGGGCACTTCCCCAATGATTCATATTGGGAACTTCTTTAGAACATTATTTTTTGTTTATGCGAAAACCTAAACACGTGTCCAGTATTTTTAAGTAAAGAATCTATGTGCAAAATTTCAAAAAGATATCATGGTAAAACCACAAAGTTATGAGCTTGTTATCCTACTTGGTTGTCCCAAAAAAATATGGTCCATGCTTCGTTGGGGCGGGCGAGTCGGGTGCATTGACCTGTGGCGTCAGCTGAGCGCGGGCATGCGCACGCGTAAGCTGCGTAGCGCGGTCAGTAACCATACTGCAACAATTTCTAAATGTATTTATGAAAAAATATATCATGATGTTAAAAATATTGGAATCGATTCAGTTGCTTATTCTGAACAAACTGTATTCAGGTTTCGCATAAATAAAATAAAAAAAAGTTGTGTATGTAAATTGCACGGTAAACTCTGTTTGAGAGCTGCAGGGTCTATGTGACCTCAGTATCACGTGTTGTTCGCAAGTGGCTTTTATTTGTATCAAAAACGACTGAACTGATTTGGTTATTTTATGTTTTTATATGTTCTTAATTGCATTATAAGTATATTAATCTTCCGGAAACTTCTGAAATTGGAGAAATCTAAGCATCCTTTGTTCTATAGGACATTTTTATCAACTATTGAAATTTTTACAGGACAACGTCTTAAGGTCAGCTAGGTTCAGGTAACTCCCATCCAATACCAAAAACCATTTTACAAAATAATGAAACCCTCTACTAAAACAACAATGTAAAAGCCTTTACATAGAAAATGCAAATTAAGGCTTAAAAAAAAGAAAAGAAAAAGTGAGACGCACTGATACCGCACTGTCTGTGAAGTTTGTCTTTGAAAAAGTTTGAGAACAACTGAACAACGCACCTGTCTGCGTCAATAGGCGTTCAAAAGAGCGCCGTATCTTTTGAGTGTTGCTACCCGACTGCAGTAGAAGTCCCCTAGCTATAGTAGAAAGAGCTACAGCTGTTGATGATTCGAGAGTTGAAATGAATATTTCAGTATCAAAATTTCTGCTCTAAATATTTATAGACTCATTTAAATAACTCTTATTAGTCACAAGCATAGCTAATATGCTAAAACTTCAAAACATCTATTAGTAATTTTGGTATGATAACTAATGATCAATGAAATACAACACATTGCAATAACCTGTGGGTTCTAAAATATGACATTTGTAGTAACATAAAATTTCATTAAAAACAAATAGCTTTTGCATAGACCCAAGTGTATACATACTTATATTAGTGAATGTACCTACTCATTAGTTACTCTCTCTAGTAAAATAAGGCATTTAAAGATGACATTGTAATTACTCCGTATATTTAATTCGATTAGAATATCTCCATATTTTCGGGTAGCTAGACGCAAAAAAATTTAGTGTTGATTGAGTTAGGTATAGGTTATGTAGCGGCTTGGTAACCGCAATGTGCTGAGTCGCATCTTTAGCGAAATAAGGGGAGGCGAGCGTACGGCTCGCCAGTCGCTTACAATACACCGCCCTGCCTCTACATGTACACAGTATATAGCTAGTTATAGTAAAACATTGTGGAACCAAAATTATAAGCATTTATTATAGTGAAGTCACATTTTATTTAATAACCTCAAGTAAATGAAGAACACGCTCAACACTGGTGACCTTTCGACGTTTTTCAAATTAATTAATTAAAAATAGAGTAGGCGGCTCGCATAGAACGTACGAGGCAGTGGCATACGGACCGCGTGGTGCAAAGTGGACGCAACGTGTCAATCGGGTATAAGGCAACGCGTGTGCATCGTTTCTCCAAAATGAACCCACAGGGGATAACGGGACCTCCAGGGTCAGCTCCAGTAACAGCAGCGGATATAGCGATGGTTACGGTGCAGATGAGAGTTCCAGAATTTTGGAGAGAGCTACCGCGGTCGTGGTTTTGTCAGTTCGAGGCAATTATGGCACCGCAGAAGCAGGGCGACACGCAAAAGTACGATATGGTGCTCGCAAAGTTACCTACAGACGTTTTACAGCAGGTAACCGACATCATCGAAGCTCCGCCGGAAACGGGCAAGTATGAAACGTTAAAAAGCTTTTATTGTCCGTTTATGAGGAGAGTGCAGACAAACAATTCCAGAGATTAATGCACGAAACGGATCTGGGAACACAGAAACCGTCACAATTACTCAGGAAAATGTCAACATTAGCAAGAAACTGCGGTCTGACAGAGGAGCCACTTAAAAGGTTGTGGTTGGATAAGCTAACTCCAAATGTACGCGCACTGTTGGCGATGGGTGAAGATGTAAAAATAGAAGATATGGCGAGGAAAGCAGATAGGATAGTAGAGACGTTGGGCAACGGCGAGGTCGCATCCATAATACCAAGTACGTCATCAAGTGACAGGGTGGCCGACCCCTTAGAGGAGTTGGCAAAGGAAATGAAGGAACTACGTGGGGAAATAAATGAGATCAGGAGGCGAAATAGAAGCACGGGAGGTGGACAATGGCAACAGCGTTCGAGACCTAAAGGCCGGACGCGGCGCACACCAGAGTCTCCCGACTGGCTATGCAGACATCATTACCGCTACAGGAACAACGCGCGGACGTGCGAGTCACCGTGTACTTGGGCCAAGAAGGAGCAGAAGCCGGGAAACTAGACGCGGTGCAGTCAGCAACGGTGGACGATTGTGCCGCGGGAAACCACCGACTTTGTGTGAAAGACTTCAAAACGGGAATTGTGTATCTTGTGGACACGGGTGCTAATGTGTCAGTGATACCTGTAAGTAAAGTAAAAACAAAGCAAAGGCAAGAGTGTAACTATAAACTTTACGCTGCAAATAACTCAGAAATTAAAACCTATGGTGTAGTGACTTTAGACTTAAACTTAGGTTTACGTAGAAGTTATAAGTGGTCATTTATAGTATGCGATGGTTTAGCCCCGTACGATGATATTGCGATCGGCGGCCATCTTGGTGACGTAGTCGACCTCGCACCGTCAGTACCGTTCGCAAGTTCAGTCCGCGCTTACCCACTTACGCACATCGAATATTTTTGTTAGTTTTTTGTTTTTGTTATCCTGTTTTATTGTTGTTCTTGAGTTTTTTTGTTTAGTTTTGTTAGTTGTTACTCGTTAAAATGAGTAAGAAATTAATTCACAATCGTGCTCGTGAAATTATAATTAAAGTGGACAATTATTTTGTTAAAGAAAAAGAGGACTGTAAGTTAGTTCTTGAAAGTATAAACCGTGCTTTAAAAAGTACTTCTGACACTACTGAGGACATTTTAATACCGAAGCAACAGCTAAACCAAAGTCACGGAGCGTGTGGCATGTGCCACAGGCGTTGCAAAAAATACTGTGACTAAATTGCGACGATAGCATGAGTCGGCAACAGCCAGTGGCAGCAAAATGAGAACTCCTACTAAAGGAAAAAGACAAAAGAAGGAATATTTCGACGGGTTTTCCTTAACAGCTTTAAGAAATATTATACATTCAATGTATACGATGAGGAGAGAAATACCAACAATGCGCAAAATCTTGGCGGCTTCAAAATTAGACCTTAATTATACCAATAGTGAAACTACATTAAGAAAAATAATTAAATGTGATTTAGGCTACCAATCTAAACAATGCTACCAAAAAAGACTGGCTCTAATTGAAAGACCCCAAATTCAAGCGTGGAGGGCTAAATATTTACGACGTATGAAAGAAAATGACTCGCTTGATAATAACAAAAGACCCGTTATTTATCTCGACGAAACGTGGATACACGCACACTACACGGTAAAAAAGTGTTGGCAAACAGCAACCGATGTCGGAGTGAGACGGAACGACAGCCCCGGCCGCCGATAGATAATAGTTCACGCGGGAAGTGAAAGCGGTTTTGTTGACAATGCCCTTTTGATGTTTAAAGCAGACACCAAAACGGGGGATTACCATGATCAAATGAATGCTGAGAATTTCACCAAGTGGCTTACAGAAAAATTAGTACCCAACATACCACGCAACTCCATAATTGTGATGGACAACGCCCCTTATCACAGTAGGGAAGAGAATAGGCCACCAAATATGAACAATAAAAAACAGTTGATGGTTGATTGGCTACAAGCTCACAACATCGACTTTTCCAACGACAGTACAAAACCTGAACTGTATTTATTAATTAAACGGCATAGACCGCCGAAAAATTATAAAATTGACAATTTATTAGCTGCCAATGGCCATGAGATCGTTAGATTACCACCCTACAACTGCGACCTCAACCCCATTGAGTACATCTGGAACCTGGTAAAGATGAGGGTGTCAGAAAAAAATGTGGAGCAGTTGGAAAGTCGCATTGAAGCTCTGACATTGGAGGCGTTGGCGTCAATAACTCCAGATGACTGGCGAAAGGAAGTCAATCATGTTAAACGGCTTGAAGAGGAATATTGGAAAAAAGATCGAATAACTGACGAGTTATTTATCATAAATACGGCAGACGACAGTGAATCGGAAACGACAGACACAGAAAGCAGTTCTAATTCGGAAGACTGTATGAGTGGAATTGAATAAATAGGGTAAGATTATATTGAATTATATATAAAAAAAATTTTACATACTATCCTGGTGTTATTTGGTACTCTGGTTTAATTCCCGCTCACAAATTAACAGAAATGTAGTTAGCAAAAGTTAATAAACATGTAAGAAAGATATACGAATAAGTATATTTTTCTTACGTCTACAAGAATTATTTCCTTGAAATTTTTAATAATGAAAGTTTATTTGTCAGAATATGGATGAGTAGGTATGTGTATGTATAATAAAATTATAAAATACAAATAAATCCTTAACCCGGAAGAATGTTAAATGCAAAATTAATAAACTATAATTTTGCATTTAACATTCTTTTGCTAGCTGTCCTTTCGTGTGACAGATGACGTCACAAAGCTGTTATTGTGACAAGGTTCCATCGCAATATCATCGTGCGGGGCTTATAAAGCAGCCAATTATAGGAGCAGATTTTTTGAAGGCACACCAATTAGTTGTAGACTTACATAATAAGAGGTTGATTGACGGTCTCACCAAATTAAGTAAAGAAGCAACCGTAGTAAAATGTTCCGAATTATCTATATCTAGCATACAGCAAGATAACCCTTACAAGGATTTGCTCAAAGAATTTACAGAAATAACTAAGCCAGTTTCGTACGTAGAACCACCTAGTCATAATACTTATCACCATATAGAGACTACAGGCCCACCCGTATTTACCCGCGCTAGGCCGTTGCCACCACATAGATACAAAATAGTTCAGGAGGAATTTAGGTTAATGCAAAATTTAGGTATATGTAGGCCATCGAAGAGCCCATGGGCGAGCGCGCTGCACGTCGTGCCCAAGAAGGATGGCCAGATCAGACCCTGTGTCGACTATCGTGCACTCAATGCGATCACGAAGCCGGACAGGTACCCGATCCCAAGACTACAGGACTTCACTTACGGACTAGCAGGTAAGAAAATATTTGCCCGTTTAGATATAAATAGAGCCTATCATAATATCTGTGTTGCGCCACAGGACGTAGAAAAAACAGCAATCATTACCCCTTTTGGACTGTTCGAATTTCCTAGGATGACGTTCGGTATGCGCAATGCAGCGCAAACATTTCAGAGGTTTATGAACAATACAGTCTTACAGGGTTTAGAGTACTTAAATGGAGAACAGAAAGGAGACTGTTCGTACCTATTCTGTTACATAGATGATGTCATCATCGCAAGTACTAACGCAGAGTTGCTTCGTAAACACCTAAGACTCGTTTTTAGCAGATTCGAACAGTTCGGATTAACTATTAACCTGTCAAAATGTTGTTTTGGTAAGCATCAGATATAGAACCAAGTGGGCAAGAAACGCTTCCGCCTATGCCTAAAACCACACGCTGTGGTCGAGTGATTAGGCAACCGGTGCGATTTTTGCTCACTTGACAAATTATTTTAAGTATGTAGAACGTTGTTAAGTTTTAAGGTGTTAGAAAATAAGGTGTGTACGAGTTATATTTAGAAGCAAAACAATAGGCAGCATTCGACTGTTGGAATGCTGACTAGTACAGAATGTTATGATAAGCAACATTGTGATTAAGACATACCATGTAACTATATATTAGAATAGAATAGAGAGAAATTTTTTTTGTAAAAAATTTGAGAAAGGGGGGGTGTGATGTAGCGGCTTGGTAACCGCAATGTGCTGAGTCGCATCTTTAGCGAAATAAGGGGACGCGAGCGTACGGCTCGCCAGTCGCTTACAATACACCGCCCTGCCTCTACATGTACACAGTATATAGCTAGTTATAGTAAAACATTGTGGAACCAAAATTATAAGCATTTATTATAGTGAAGTCACATTTTATTTAATAACCTCAAGTAAACGAAGAACACGCTCAACAGTTACTTCTAGGTAACTTAAACGTGCATCATCCTTTCACTACATCATTGTTTTTCATATCAGATACTTTTTGTTCATGTTTGTTTTTCATTCCACCTTTTGTAGTGAAACGTCTCGACACAAAATGAATTAAATCCATTAGACGCTTCAATCGAGTGTTTTTTTTTTTTGTTCGATATTCATATGACGCCTAAATATTACTTAGAAACGTTCATCATTCTATTTCGTTCATAACTCTATAATAATTAAATTAATATTAGATTTTTATTTATTTTTCGTTGGCTCCTAGTGAAAGATTTAGACTGAACAAAAAATTTGGATGAGCTTTCACGTGATGTGATATTTATAAAATATAAGGCTTTTCTTAGAAAAAAAAAAAACAATGAAGATTATATAACAAAATATACAGCAATGGTACGCCAATTTTTTAATCGAGAATGAACACATAGAATTATAAATATAGTCCTGATATTGAAATTGAACCGGTATCAATACGCTTTCCCTCCGATAAAATAGTTTCACGCTGTATGCAATAAAACAATGACAGTATTTCGACCAATTCCATTCCGGAACTGATACCATTCAAACTCTTTTCCAAAAAATAAAATGCGCCGAACAATAATGCTGAGAGTAGTACCAGTTATTTCTAATAGTGTCACTTGAAAATGTAAAGAAATTTATTAGAACACGTGCCCGTGGATACCATTGACTTCTACTATTGATTATATCCATGCATAAAAGTAGTAAAACTCTTTTTTAAAGATGCTTGCTCTTCTAAGCTTGACTGAGATGATTTCCTGATAGCAGATTTTAGTAAAACTAGCAGTTTGGTTCTAGAAGTTTTAAATTTAGCCCTTATATTGATTGACAAAATTGCGTGCATTCTCTCGGTGGTAGGCCATAACATCGGCTGCCGGCAAAAGTAACCACCCACCAGACAAAGTCTTGCCGCCAAGCGATTCGTCGTGTTCCGGCACGATGTCTGGTGAAGCCGTACGGAGGACGGGTCTGTAGACGTCACCCATTCTGGGTGACCATCTATTTTTTTTATAAATTATAAACTAGCGCTTGACCGCAATCCCGCCTGATGGTAAGCAGTGATGCAACCGATGATGGTAAAGCCCACTAGTTTATTAAGAGCCTATTCACTCTAGTCTTGAAGACACTCAAATTGTAGTCCGACGGAAACACCGCCGCTGGTAAACAAGACACATACATATACACACCAAAACCCCTTCAGGCCTCAAAAATCACATTAAGCCGTTGGCCTTGGCTGTATTTCGTGGATCTTTGACAGTCATTAAGAGTCGTTGAAAACCTGAAATCCTGACAACCAGTCCTACCAAGGTATATCGTATTACTCCGTGACCAGATTATAGAGGTCAGCTAGTTAGCTGCATTCGGCTAGAATGGAAGCTGCTGCCAACATAGTTGGGAATAAACTAGCCAGAAGATGACATTTGAATTTAGCGCATAGAACACGCGCTTAGCAGACTCCCGTTTATGACAAAGCTTGAGTCAAAGATGAGTGGTTGTGATTTTTAGAACGCAAATACACGGAATGTTTGGTGGTGCAAACATTTGGCAACAATAATTTGTTGGCGTTTAATCGCACCTATGTATATAGTTAAAGTTACCTATTCCAAACAACTAAGGAATAAAGGTTATATTACGTCCTTACAAAGGAAATTGGCGTTTTGTCGTACTGGCCACTTCGATCTCAAATATCTCCTCATTGGTTTAGAATTCCAAATTCAAATTTATACCTACAGCTATTAATTCATCAATTTGTGTCTCGAAAATCGTATTTCTTTTGTTTTTTTTTTCTTTTAGTTTTTCTCTGTGTCATTGATTTTGCAAAATGGGAAATTTAAAATTTCGCGTTATTTACGAATACGAGTTCCGCCGTGGCACTAGTGGTGCAGAAATGACTCGAAGAATTAAAGATGTATATGGCAGTGGTGTCGCTAGAGAAAGCACAGTGCGTTTTTGGTTCCACCGTTTTCGTTCTGGAAATTTCAACCTACAGAACAAACAACAATGGTCTTAATGGTCTTAATCCACTTGAAATAAATTGGGAAGATAAGAAACCTCGAAAAGTGGGTACCTCATGAATTGAGTAAAGCAAACTGATAAACGCCCGTCGACTGCTGCGTTACATTACTGAATCGACTCAATATTAAAGGGATTTTAAATCGAATCATTACCTGTGATGAGAAGTGGATACTCTACAACAATAGGAAGCGCACACACTGACACCCGGTTAACCATCCATATTCTGCCCCAAAAGAAAATTGACTAGAAAAAAGTTATTGGTCAGCGTTTGGTGGACTAGTGCCGGTGTGGTGCACTACAGCTTCCTTTAATCTGGCCAGACGATTACTGCAAATCTGAACTGTGAGCAGCTCCACATAAAGATGGATAAACTAGCCGCTAAACAACCGAGTCTGGTCAATCGCACAAGGCCACTGCTGCTTCAGGACAACGCGAGACCACACACTGCACAACAGACTGCTACCAAATTAGAGGAGCTTCAATTGGAATGTTTAAGACATCCACCGTACTCCCCGGACCTTGCTCCAATAGACTACCATTTTTTTAGAAATTTGGATAACATTTTGCAGGGGAAGCAATTCAACTCCGATGAGGCAGTTCAAACCGCCTTCAAAGATTTTATTGATTCCCAATCAAAATATCTTCAAAGATTTATGAAAAAAGCATTAGGACAATGCTTTTTTTAGAAAAGGCATAAACTAACTACCTATGAGATGGCAGAAGTGCATAGATAGCAATGGTTCATACATTGATTAAATAAATATATTTATATTAAAAAAATAAACGACTTTTATTCCTCCCATACAAAACGCCGATTTCATATGTAAGGACTTAATACTGTTGTATAATGTGAAAATCGTTCATCAATTTAGGAAGATACGCACGGCTACACATTAAGCAATACCTACATTACCATCAGGGTAATTTTGAAACACACTAGCAGTGGCAATGAGTTTCATTTTGACAATTCAACAACATTCCTTGCCGTATTTACGTTATCGGGCAGACATATTTTTCAAACATATGGAGCAATGAATTAGTAAATATGTTTCAAAATGATTCGAGTAGTGTTAGCGTGTTATCCAATTAGGCTGCAGTTCAAGATGAATTCTGATTATAAGATAAAACTACACAATACGAGGTCAGCTAAATGTTGACACATAGAAAGTTAGTTTTTGTATATGCGAAACTCGAAACACGTGTGTACCTATGTATTTTTTTTTTAATAAAGAATCGAGAAGAGTTAATTCAAAATTTCAAAAAAATATTATGGATAATAACGAAATTATGAGATTGTTATCTTACCTGGTTGTCTCAACAAAAGTATGGTCATCGCACCGCTCGCCCGCCCGCGCCTGCCTTTTATTGATAATAATTTCTGTTTGATTGTTGTTTTTAATTAACTGGTGATAATATTTTCCATCAGATTAGTCGAGGGACCCTGTCCCGCTGTGCGCACGCTCCGAGTACCACTGATCCGCTGTGAATGGTGTTGTGCGTTCGGAAGCCACACTGCAACAATTAAAAAAAACCGTCTAAGTGCATGTCGGAATCACGTACAAAGGGTTCCGTATATGATTTAAGTTATTTGTATGAAAATTTACGTGGTAATACGCGGTTTACGATTTACGAGGTATTAAAAAAAAAAACTACTTACTAGAACTCGTACAAAATAATTTTCATTGGTAGTTTTTATAGTAATGTGTTTTTTTAGATTTTTCATTTTCTTATTTTAGAAGTTAGAGGGGGAGACCAACTTTTTTCACTTTGGAAGCGTCTGTCACACAAACTATTCGGTTAAAAAAAATATTATAGAAACCTCGACATTATTTTTGAAGACCTATTCATAGACATATCCACACGTATGTGCTTGATAAAAATTTTTTTTTGAGTTTCAGTTCTAAGTATGGGGAGCCCCAATATTTATTTATTTATTTTTATTTTTGCAACAAAATCTTAATGCGGTTCACAGAATACATCTACACTACGGACAGACAGACATGATGAATCTATAAGGGTTCCGTTTTTGGCCATTTGGCTATGGAACCCTAAAAAGAAGATACATGGTTTTAAAATGATTGCAATCGATTCAGTAGCTTATTCTAAACAAACTATATTCAGGTTTCGCTTAAACAAAATATAACGTTGTGTAGCTTGATGTGTAGCCGCGTGTACTAACCAATATATAATGCAGACCATTGAAGTACATTTCAGTATTAAATCAGGGCTCCCTAATGGGAAACATCTATCACAGTAGTTGCTAAATTAGAACAGTAGTTTCCAAGTCCGGACAGATAGTTTCTTGATGACTGGCGATTCAGTGTCTAGCTATCTGTAACGGCCGGGTGCCAATATAAAGCACATTAGTGCCAAAAGTCAATGCTTAAGGTTTATGTTTCTAAAACATATTTGTTTTTTTTTTTTTTGCGGTTTAAATAACCTGTATTTTGACCTCTCCCGCTTTAGGCGAAGCGGAAGGGCGTGTCTGACTGTTACTGACGGAAACCCACGCGTGGGTGGCGGTGTGGCGCCGTGGTTTCTCTTTCAACGAACAAGCAGCCCAGGCAGCATCTCTTTGAAGCGTGAAACACAACACGTTGTCGACTTTGCCGGGCGGCGAGGCACCCACTACTCGCCGCAACTTTTTTTTTGTATAGGGGTGGAAAATCCTCATGGTTGTCCGCCGCCCTGGGTGGGCGACCGGGTCTGTCGGACTCCTACTGACTAAAAACCACCCCGGGGTCTCTTCAGTCACGCGCGGGCCGCTGGAGTCCTTGATTCTGCCGCGGCCCCACACTCTCGTGCCGGCCCGGCCTGTCCGGGCCTCGCCTCCTGCACGGGATAGTGAGGTGTTAAACAACCCCGTGTACTTGCCGCGACCTGTTATAACTTATAGTTTGTTTGGCACTGACACGTTTTAGACTAAACTTGTAAGTAGCCGTAAAACGTTTCGCAAATATTTGTTTGATGAACGCTAAGGAATGTGTGCTTATAATCTGTGAGTTTTCAAATTTCCAGTGTAAAAACATACACAGTAGTAAACCCGCTCCTCCTCTACTGTTAGCGGTCTATTTAATCAAACGGGAAGGCGACAGGCGACAGGTGACATGACATTTAGACAATCCGTCAATTTCACTTTCTCTCATACATTTTCTGCTACATTAAAAAGCACTAGTACCTAAGTTATGTTTACGTCATTTTTGACAAATTTGTCGCAGAGACAGATTGGACCTTTTTTTTGTTTGGAATGGGAAATCATCAAAATATGACCTCTCCTGCTCTGGACGGAGTGGAAGGGCGTGTCAGACTTTTACTGACTAAAACCCACCTGTGTTTCTTCACTTGTCTGTGCGACGGCCAGGGCCACGGTTTATTTTTAAACCAACCCGCAACCCTGACTCTGGAGGCATCAGTCTTCGTGGACCCAGTCACGATGTGCTGACATCTCTATGAGGCGCGCGTGAAAGACAATTTGCCGTCGACTCGGGCCTGCTCCTTACCGGGCGGCGAGCTGCCCACTGCTCACCGCCACAGACTGTCGCTCACGCGGCATTTTTGGTTGATTGGGTCTAAATGAGAAAGTAGTCAAAGGCGACATTATCCCAGTAAAAAGCACTAATCAAAAAACCTATTTATGGACATTTCAGTTAAAAATAGCAAGAAAGGTAAAGTGCCCTACTCATGATGTTATTATTTTCAAAACTCTTTTAGGTTCGTCAATCAGTGAAGCTTTCAGCAGTATCCAACGCTGATAGCGTTCTTTGTGTAAATAGTGTCAGGGATTTACTCATCTCCTGAATGAGAAATGATTGACAACCTGATAAGTCTCTCGTGTCGCTCCTATCAGTCATCTTTCAATCAACACTACCTTTATAATATAACAATGCGCTTGTACTACGAAAGGGGATAGGCAGCGGTGTATTATTACGTGCTTGAGATACAAGTTTTACCGAACAACTGAGTAGCGAGTATCGCTTGCTGCTAGTAAGTAATTTGGTTTAGTTAACACACCTATTGGGAACATACGAAAGGATTCAACTACTATAGAAGAATAAATAAATATGTACGGACAAATCACACAGATTGAGCTAGCCCCAAAGTAAGTTCGAGACTTGTGTTATAGGATACTAACTCAACGACACTATATTTATAATAGATACATAATATATAGACAAACATTCAAGACTCAGGCCAATCAGGGAAAGATCGTTTTCCACCATGACCTGGACGGGGATCGAATCCGAAGCCTCCACGTCGCAGGCAGGCGTGTTGACCGCTGCGCCACGGAGGTCGACAATGCCTTACAAGAGTTTGCCGTAGCTACGAGAAGTTAGTATCTATAACGGCGCAATAGCGCGGAAATTCGAAAAATATAGAGTTAATTAGAACTATAGTGTTAGCACATATTTCTAAATAAAAATCATATATTTTCGTTTTCTTCATGAGATTTCTAAGACAACGACTAATCTAGACAAAAAGACCATATGACCTCAATTATTTACAATATGAATTGCAAACATGTCTGGTTATAAGTTCTTATTGAGTATCGTGGCAGTCAAACCAAGTGGAAATTCGACGGCATGTTAAAAATTTACACAAGCCCGCTTTGCTCTCGGCTTCTTAAAATGTAAAATTCAGTATCTAATTTAGTTGTTACATTAATTGAAACCACGTATTCTAGATAACGTATATTAAACACACTAATTTAAATAATCGATACAAAATATTATTCTAGCCCTGAAAACTCTTTTCTTTTAAATTTAATTAACGTTAAGAGGTTCCCGGGCAAACTTCATTTGCGATTAAATATTTTGGAAAAACACTATAAAGTTTTATGTTAAATTTTTGATACCTTAGTCTAGTGCTTTTTTTTTGTTGGGATGCGAAATCATCAAATGACTTCTCCCGCTCTTGGCGGAGCGGAAGGGGGTGTCAGACTTTTACTGACTAAAACCCACCCGTGTTTCTTCACTTGCCTGTGCGACGGCCAGGGCCACGGATTCTTGTTTAATCAACCCGCAACCCTGGCCCAGGAGGCATCGGTCTTCCTGGACCCCGTCACGATGTGCTGGCATCTCTTTAAGGCGCGCGTGAAACACGACGCGCCGTCGACTCGGGCCTGGTCCTTACCGAGCGGCGACCCACTGCTCACCGCCCGCAGGCCCGCGCCTTCGGTGGCTGGGAGTTTAGTGTCATCTCCCGACCAGGGCGTCTCCTGCGGCGGCTAGTGGCGTGAGGTCGCTCGGATTCCCGATGCCTCACGCGCTCCGCCTACTCCTTTGCCAGCTTCACTGCTTCGCAGAAGGAGGTGACGGCCTGCCATGCACTCTCGCTCCGGACCATGGCCTGGACCAAGGTCGGACGCGAGAGATCGCCGCCGATCGCCGCTACGAGGACACGGCGGCTCTCTGCCCAAGCCGGGCTGACCTCCACCGAATGCTCCACCGTGTCCTCAGGGCGACCCACACAATGGTGAGACCCTGGCGTTTCCTCCCGCCTTATACGGAACAGGAACCTCCCGAAACAACCGTGTCCGGTTAGGACCTGCGTCAGGCGGAAGGTGAGGGCGCCGTGGCGCTTCTCTAGCCACTCCTTAAAGAGGGGACTTACTGCCGCTATTGTGGCGTGCCCCTTAGTCTAGAGCCTTAAGGAGGTGATTTATACGTGCAAATGTTCAATTAGTATTTTATTATTGTAATAGCAGGCCTCTTTCACTCGGCCGTATCTACAGCGATACATATCTACCAGGGATATTACGGAGCTTTGACTCCGTTAAGTCGGAACTTCCGATTATTATCGTACCTTTGGTTCCGACTTCGGTTCCGATATTTTTAAATAGGAGGTCATTAAAGCATAGCACAGCGGCGGCGGCGGCCTGTCGACTGTTATTACCTATCATAGCAGGTTCATACATATCACACGGGGAATTCCCTGACTCCTGCTACGTACACTTTATCGTCAATTATTTTTTTACTTGATATTAGTTTGTTACGTACACGGTACACGACACGTTCATAGGTAATAGACATTTATTTTGATTTTACGCTAGCTTTGGAGTCAACACATTTGATTTCATTTGTTTCAAAGCTTTTGTTGTTTTAATGTAATACATTATGATACTTTGGGTTTTAATTAACTTCATTTAATTTCTTGTTCATTTGGAAACATGCCAATTTTCTTTTCACTGTTTGTGTTTAATTTTACAATAAAAAATTTAAATGAAAAAATTGACTGAATAATGTTTTTTGTGTTTAAGTAAAAAATCACCACTTCTGACCCTGCCTCCGCCTCTGGTTCAGACTCTGGTTCCAATTCCGATAAATCAAATTTAAAAACGACTCCGGTTTCGGTTCCGATATAACTACCTCCGTTACATCCCTAATATCTACAGATTCGCGAGGTGCCGCCGCCACTCCGCCAGTAGATTTTTTGTTTTATTCAAGTGAGTTGTTTTTAGAACCACTTAAGTATTTTAGATTATTGTGTCATTCACAGACAAAATCTGATAACTTTTTTATTGAATTAGATCCAGTTTAAAATAAATTTAGTGTTTGATAAAACTTTTTTTTTGAGATACTTTAATCTTGACGTCAAATGATAGTCTGATGTCATTTTAACCGTTGAATAATGTACCTAAATCAGTTTACGTGTTTAGGAAATAATTAAGAATTAGTATAGTGAACATGTAAATAATTACAATTTTTATGGTTTTCAATACTCAATACTTTTATTGTTTTCCCACATGTATTCTTAGATGGTAATTACTTAAAATTAGTTCATGTGGACCCTGTCGGGCACAACAACATAAGTGAAGCTAGGAGAGAGGAAGCACTTTTTTACACTCTACTACGTTGCTTGCTAACGGGTGCGTGGGTGCTCGCGTGCGTACGTGTGTGTGTGTGTGTGTGTGTTTGTGTGTGGGTGGGTCCGTGTGCGTGTGCGTGTGTATGTGTGCGAATGTGTATGTCTATTTAAGTTTGTGTCTTTATATTTCTATCATTGAGGTATTCGTGGACAAGTAATAGCACTTATTTATAAGAAACTAGCTTTCCGTTATATCGTGCTTTTTAGATTTCCCTCGGAAACATCAATTTTTTCCGGGATAAAAGGTAGCCTATGTTCTTTCTCAGGGTCTAAAGATTGTCTGTGCCAAATTTCATCAAAATCGGTTGAGAGGTTTAAGCAGGAAAGCGTAACAGACAGACAGACAGACAGAGTTACTTTCGCATTTATAATATTAGTATGGATTGTCTAAGTTTTTTTAGAAATATATTTATTTTATCTTCCTTTTGTATTTGTGCGGGTAGTTTATTATATAGTTTAATAGCCATCACGTAGGGACTTGTCGAGTGCATTTTTAAGCGTGAATGTGGCATGTTTTGATCTAGGTAATTTATGCAAAATATTATTGTTGTAAGTTAATGAAGAATGTTAATAACGAGATCCCGTGTAGTACCAGGCTTAGAATAGTACCATCCCATAGCCTCCGTACATAAGAGGCGACTTAGGTAAATCTTACCAGAGAAGCGGGCAGCAGGGCTTCTTCAGTGGAATATCACATTACTGTGATTCCCAACCCGCCTGCCTAGCGTGGGGATTACGGTAAAACCCCCAATGCCTTGGGAGAGGCCTTTGTCCAGTGGACCTTTATAGGCTAAAGAAGAAGAATAAAGAGGTATCAAGGTAACCTAAAGATTAATGGTTCATTAATTAATTATAAATGATGGACCATATGCATCAAAAATGGCATAGATTAAAAATGTTCAAGTAGGTAGTTAGAGAGTCTATGAACAGCAGCGACAGACAATCCTAGCTCGTCATTCCGTACCACATAGCGATAGACTTATGCGTTAGAAGAGAGCAGCAATGTTTAGATTAATATCGTGTTAAACACTGAGCGCTTATGCGAGCTGAACCCTTTGTTGCTTTGTAACAAGAGTCGCTATTTCTATTATTCCTTGCGAGAAGTGCCGCTTCTGTATTTGTACCATTTATTCTGTGGTAATGGGCTACTACTACTAACTGCATTAGAATTAAGGGCTGATTATAGCAAAGCTAAGTAGATAAATTCAAGAATTTTGATTTTTTTTACTCATTTTGTTTTCTTTGGTTCTCCGTAAAAAAACTTCAATTTAGTTTCTGTCAAAATTTTATTCCGAATCTGAATATAAATCTGATTGAATAACCAGAGCTTTACGTGATAACCAAAATCGCCATTCTGTTTAAGCGAAACAAAATAAAAATAAACTCTTAACAATTTCAAAAACGGATATTTATAGTATATAATCTACAAATAGCATTGTTCCTGAAATAACTCGTCAATTATGGTCTTTATAACTATCCAACTTCAGATTTCGCTTAAATTTCGGAACAAATTGTTCAAAATTGTTTTGTTTGGGAGTAAATTGCATTAAAGTTTCTGTTAGAAGAAACGAATATTGTTGTGGGATAATTAATTATTGGATGTAGAAGCTTAATTGCTAAATGCTGCTAGTATTTTAGAAATAAGACGGGGGATTCCCAGCCTGTCTGCTTAAATAATACAATAAAATCCAATTAGATTTAAAAAAAAAACCGGCCAAGTGCGAGTCGGACCCGCACACCGAGGGTTCCGCCTTACAAACGTAGCGGTTTACAAGTAAGTTTATAATTATTAAAAAAATATTTTATGTCATGTAAGCAAAATACTATTTTAATATTTTTGTAACTTCATATTTATCATTTTCGCAATTTTTCCTTTAGCTGTCTGTACTCTAAAACGTTGTTTCGTGCCGAATTTCAAGATTCTGAGTTCACGGGAAGTACCTTGAAGTTTGGATTCCCTAGCGTGTGACGGAAATTCGTCTAAGGTGTCTGTATAAACTGCTGTATCTTTTGATCGCGTTAACTTAGAAGTTTGATTTTTTCACTGCTAACCCAGGTATTTGGTATAAATTTCAATTTGATATCTTTATTATTTCATGAGAAATAAGTTAGTAAGTTTCATTTTATTAAAATATTTTTATTATATTATATAACTACAAAAATATGATTTTCGCAATTTTTCCTATATTTGCATTATATGATAATGCTTCATGCCAAATTTCAAGATTCTGAGTTTACGGGAAGTATCCTGTAGGTTTTGATTCCTTTGCGAGTGTCGAAAATTTGTTGAAAATATCGACATAATCGGCTGTTTCTTTTGATTGGCTTGGCTTAGAAGTTTTATATTTTCACAGCTTAAAGGGAAAATAGATTTGAGTATTTCATGTGAATTTCAGCTTGATACGTCCACGCGTTCTTGAAATAAAGGGTCTTGATAGACAGATAGACAGACGGACAACAAAGTGATCCTATAAGGGTTCCGTTTTTAAGCATGATAAAATTATATTTAAACTAATATAAAAAGTTGAAGAGTTTGATTGAAAACGCTAATCTCAGAAACTGCTCCGATTTGAAAAAATCTTTTTGCGTTGGATAGCCCATTAATTCAGGAAGGCTTTAAGCTATATAACATCACGCTGCAACCAATAGGAGTGGAGCATGACTAACTCCACGCGAACGAAGTACGAAGTCGCTGGCGGCCGCTATTAGGCTAGATTAGTGTAAAGTATTAACAAAATCCGTTTAGTAGTTTTTGCGTGAAACAGACAAACATTCACCCTCACAAACTTTCGTATTTATTATTTTTATAGGATAACGTAGTAGGGAAATATTAGACAGAAGCTAAACTTTTCGAACGCGTTGTATGTAGTAAGTACTAATCAAAATTTTAGAGGAAATTCCTACCCCATTGTTCATAGGTTTGAGATACTCGTTTTCTCGACGACTATTAAAAGTGAAGGGGGCTTAAAATCAAAATGAAAAGCATTGCAATCAATTATGTTCTAATCCAGAGTGATTCGCAATTACCTCACAGACGAGCTTCACTTTAATTATTCCGCGTATAGCCGTTAAAACCCAATGCTTTATAATATTAAAGGACTAAGTCTAGCTTTAACTGTGGTAATAGATATGACATATTAATGTTAATATTAACTAATTATTGCAATGCTATTGATTATGGCTTACCTAATTGTAGGTGTAATTGGCGATTAAATCCGAATATGATATGGCTTTACAGTGGTTTGATTATTGTTTATATTATGGGATAATTAGGAGACTATTACATCATCAGATTATTTCTTAATCACATTAGTATAAGTAGATAAGGACACAAACACTTAAATATTTAGATGTTTGAAACACAAACTTCATAATAGTTAGCTCTTTGATATAAACTAGTTCTGTAGATTTTATTGATCTATCCCTGCACTGCTGCACTGCTGAGCGAAAGTTACACCCAATGTCTTCCATCTGCGTCCAGGTCAGCTCGCCCCTTATTCCTGGACCTCCCTCAACGGAGTCGTCCATCTACAGACACCCACTGTGCGGAAACTGTAATCCAGTAATCAGGGTAGGTATATGTGACCTGCCCAATCCCATTACAACTTGGCCGCCTTGTAGTCCACGTGGGTGATCCCCGATTAGGAGGCCAAGTCCCAACGTGGTGTTCCGTATTTTTCAGTTCGTATAACGCCTTTAATGCTGTTCTCTGAACTTTTGAAATACGGTGACCGACCTAAGGTAGAGACAGAAGTACAGGGTAGAGGCACAAGTTAGGATGGACAGGATACACATTGATGAGTTTTCGCCTCAGGGAAATCGGCAAATTACCGTTCATTAGCGTCTTCGTAAACCAGTAGCTTTTTCAGGCATTAGGTATGGATACGACGATAGATTTCTTGCCTGCTTTTTAAAGAAACTAACTAGTCCAAGTAGATGTGTGTGTGTGTGTGTCTCATCGACATGATCTATTTCCTGTTCATCTACCTCGTTGTACCTTAGTTGGTTTTGTTTTAGACCGATTTTTAGCAAGCTCAACTTCGAGACGTGTCATGCTTAGATCTTAAAGCATAGTCTTTTGAAATAATATAAAAGGTAATTGTAATAATTTTGATAGAATTGCGGTCGCGATGACCAATCTCAAAGAAGATTAGGCAAGTCTCGACGCAGGAGATTACTTAGTCGTAGTGCTGGTGTATCCCCTCTTCCCTTCGCCTTCATAATCCGATGAGACATCTGGCATGATCATTAAAATGATAGTAGATAGGCACTTATCCTTCAACTTAAACAGTATTCAACGATAACTAACCAATTTTGTATTATTGTGTCCCTTACTCAGTATCTAGATAATAATAAGATACATAATTATTCAAAACACCCATAAAAATTACCGTATTTAAAATATAAATATTGAATTACACATAGTCGGCGGCACATTAAAATAGGGTGTCTCAGAATGTTGCTAAATCTCTCCAGACGTGGCATAGGAAATGTTCTCTTTATCTTACACCATCCTGCTTCCGAAGACGTACCTTCCGCTCTCCGTTCCGCCTCGCCACACTACACACCGGAACTGTCGGGGATTTATTTAGAATAAAACAGAGGATTCTTATTGCGCATTAAATTTTTAAATAATCCAAAAGTTGATACTTTAAAAGTAGAGTTTTTTTGACAATGAATTGACGTGTAATGTATTACCAAGGATACTTATATTTACACCAAACGGATACTTATTTATAGTATATAGCGTTGCATAAGCACATTTTTAACAGTCTAGTTATTGGTAGCTATTTCAAATGGATGTAAGATTTTAAAATCGCCGGTGGAGTCGCCTCCGACTTAAGCGTTTATCACACTCACTGCACCGGAAAGTGTTTAACTTTGACATTAGACTACAAGGAAATGTCTTATAGTCGCGTTTGTCTATACCATAAAAGACTTTATCTACTCTCATACCAAAAAATTAAAAATATAAAATCAAAAAGGAGTTTATATTGACGTACTTTACCAATAGTATATCAAAAGGAAATTAAAAAATAATGTTATAATAATTTTTATTTTCACTACGGTACAAACCATAGACAGCCATTGATATAATATTAAACTAAGGTAGATAAGTCACTAGCGCATTGAACTTGAAGCGTACAAAATATCATATCTGTTTAATATTATATCAATGTAGACAGTACTATTTCATTTTTTATCTGTGGCTGCGCGCGCTTTGGCGCATGCGCTGTGATGCAGGGTGCAGAATTGTTAACATTTTACAATTATGAAACTGAATAAATGGAATTGTGTTGCGTTGGCGTTAGACGCACTGAGATTAGATAAAGTAGTGTATGAAACTGTACATAATTAGGTATTACACACTCGTGTGATACTATTAAAAAACTCAATTCGCTCTCATTATGTATCAGTATCATAAACTACTATTATCATCATCATCATCCCAGCGTTAATCCCAGTCGCATCCGAAGTATTTTCAGCTTTGGAGTCTGGGGTCCGCTTTTACCAGTCCTACTGCTGCTATGGCTAAACTTCGACATTTTCCGTGAAGCGACTGCCGTCTGACCTCCACAACCCGAAGGCGACATCGAAGCATTGCAGTTAGACCAATTGTTGGACTTTTGAGGGCTCCAACAACCCGTAACGACTGCCACTAGATGTTCGTATGGCAACCGGGACCAACGGCTTAACGTGATTTCCAAGGCACGACCAGTTCAGTGCAAAATATGTTAAGTGTTTATCTATATAAGTATCTATTATAAAATATAGTATCTATCGTTGAGTTAGTATCCCATAACACAAGTCTCGAACTTACTTTGGGGCTAGCTCAATCTGTGTGATTTGTCTGTATATATTTATTTATTTTATTTATTTAAATATTCATATTTATGCATACAAGTACTTGCACTGTGCGGGAATCGAACCCGCGCCACCTTGCGCAGCGGCTGCGTCAGCTACCGCTACGCCACGGTGGCTGTCACTACTATTATAGGTAGTTAAAATTACAAACCGCAGTACTACACACCGAAGTTGTGTCCGGGGCAGTGTGATAATCTCCTTAAGTTATTAAGGCCGCCTCTGTGACTACCCAATAAAAAAGACTGAATATTGTAGGAGTATCATTGTCATTATATTCCTATACGTATAAGTATCTATCTGTATTAACGTAGATTAACAATAAAAAATCCTTCCTTTCTCAATATCAATATCTCTCTTTGTTTATCTTAACGATAAAGAAAATTGATAGTAGCAATCGACGCACTCTGGAAAAATTGCGCTAGCAGTGCAGACGAGGCGAGTGCATTGTTTTGCCGCCGCACATGCGCCAGAGATTATCATCAATCACCAACTGCAAATTGCACACAGCCTTTTGGAATGCACCCTGTGCCATTTGTGTGCCACCGGTCAGGATTAGGTGGCATTAGTTGAATCGAATTCCGTGCTAAGCGCTTTGCGGAGCTATGTGTTACAGTATGTGAGCTCGGAGGACGTAACTGCACTCAAATAGCCTACACAGTACCTACACAGTTCCAACTGAAGGAATAAATTATTGATTCCTCCTGATAACGGTACAAATCTACGATTTAAGTTTATTTTAATTAAACTTGGCCAATTTTCGTATCCTGCTGAATTGCTAAATGGTCTGCGACGAAGTTTGTTGATAACAGATAGATTTAAGTTATTTTTATCGGTTTCTTGGACGTGACCTCGGTCGGATTATTTTGCTGCTATGAATATCTTAGTTCATTGACTATGTTAAATAAATATGGATCATCATCATTCTCTGGCCATGCTTCTTCTCCTCAGCCTAAAGAGCTCCACTGCTGAACAAAGGCTTTCCACAATCACCGGTCTTGTGCTGCCCGCATCCATCGGTTTCTCGTGACCTTCATTAGGTCATGGACCATAGAGGCGGGGCTCTACGCTGCATCTTCCGGTACGTCGCTGCCACTCCAGAACCTTACTGCCCCATTGGCCTATGTGCAATAGTTCCGTTTTAAGCGCAATGTTCCCCGCCCACTGCTACTTCAGTTTAGCGACGCAAAGAGCTATGTCGGTGACTTCTGCGGATCTCCTCATTTCTGATTCGATCGCGCAGAGAAACTCCGAGCATAGTTCTTTCCATCGCCTTTTGTCTTACCTTGAGCCTTCCTCATTGTTCTCTGGCCCTTATTTATATTTCCAATTTCTACAAAACCTTTCATTATCAGTACGACTTTCAGACTTTTACTTGTGTCCTCATTAAATAATATATATAACGGCGCGTGACTGGTTAATTTTGAATATTGTGATCTGTTTTATCGTATCAGTATCAATTGACCGTAAATTATTCTACTATTTTTTTGAAGTCGAATAATCGGTCAGTATTCGGATAAATTATGATTTTTATTAAAAGCGGGTAACACCATGGAGCCAATGGTAATACCGACTGGAGTGACGTTTGACATAGCGAGCGACCGTTTGCTCAAGCATTATACTTTGCTCAACTACCCAAGCTTCGATCGAGTGGATTGGTCTTACTTAAACCCAGTGACTCTTATCGTTTTAATCTGAGATTAGCACCAATCCCTTAATATTAAAGTGATCTAAGTGTCTGTGCAGTTAAAATAATAAGAATCGAACATCACACTATAGTTATTGTTCAACGTTTTCTCGAAATACTGCCCACGATGGATGCTCACGGAATAAGAAGACACCTCAATTATCCGAAACTTCGGCCCCGCCTTCCTGATGGTTTCCCCCGTCATATATATTGCCATTACGTGGCAATTCTGCCAGCTTTTTGGGTACTTATCATATTGACAGCAATCTTTACTAATTTTTTGATGCCCAATGAGCTCCCGTTTTTTCAATCTTTTATTATATACGTGTATTGAATATATTAATGCCAATTATATTTATTTACTTGAAGTATCAATGGTGGATATTCTCAAATTACTTCTGGAGATTACCCCATACATACAAATAAACAATTTTTTTTTATTTTATAATATCACTATAGATAACCTAAGGTACTTTTCCTTAGGTTATCTATAGATAATCTAAAGTAATTTTCCAGTAACTAGGAAATATTTTTTTGCACTTGATAGCTCAATTTTGGACGGGTTTAAGATTTTCCGTGAATTAAGTTGTGAGTAGAAGCTAGCTTATGTATTATTATTCAACTTTATACGATTTGTTTTTATTTAAACTAATTTTTTTAATGATATTTTTTACCGAAGTTCCTCTGTGGCTCGGAAAGCACGGTAGACCGTTGTCAGCTGTTACATGCAGATCTTCGATAGTTGATACAGGTGGTCAGAAGCTCGAGGAGGCCGAGCAGCTCCGGCGGGCCATGACCAGCGTCTGCGATGCGGCGATGCCTAGACGGCGTCAACAGCCATCTAGGCGCCGGGTGTACTGGTGGTCGGCGGACATTGAACGGCTCCGTGCCGCTTGTGTGGCCGCTAGACACCAGTATGCCCGGCATAGGAGAAGGCGGCGCCGCCCGCCAGACGCTGATGCCAGAGAGGCGGAACTGTACGAGGCTTACCGCGAAGCAAGGAAGGCATTGAAGGGGGCCATCACCAAAGCGAAGGCAGAGGCCCGCGAGCGGCAGTTAGCGACCCTGGACCGCGATCCGTGGGGGCGCCCTTATCGCGCAGTACAAGGCAAGCTGCGCCCTTGGGCACCTCCGCTCACCCAGGGTATGCGGCCCGAGTTGCTGCGAGAGGTGGTGAGTGCCCTCTTCCCAGCCAGGGCAGAGCACATCCCGCCGCCTATGGTTCCGCCTCGATCCGCTGACGCCAACGCCAACGCGGAAGATGACGACGACGACGTGCCCGACGTGACCCGGGCAGAGCTGAGAGCGGCGGTGTCCCGGCTTCAAGCCAAGAACACCGCCCCAGGGCCAGACGGCATTCCTGGCCGAGCGTGGGTCCTGGCCGCGGAGGCTCTTGGGCCTCGACTGATGGGCCTTTTTAGCGCGTGCCTGGAGCGGGGCCAGTTTCCCCGTCCATGGAAGACGGGCCAACTGGTCCTACTGAAAAAGGTGGGGCGCCCGGCGGATTCGCCGTCTGCGTACCGGCCCATAGTGTTGCTGGACGAGGTGGGCAAGCTCTTTGAAAGAGTAATTGCAGACCGCCTCGTCCGCCATCTAAACACGATCGGGCCGGACCTAGCGGACGACCAGTTCGGCTTTCGCCAAGGGCGCTCCACAGTCGACGCCATAATGCGCGTGAAGGCCTCGGCGGAGAGTGCCGTCTCTCGGGGCGAGGTGGTGTTGGCGGTGTCATTGGATATCGCCAATGCGTTCAACACCCTGCCCTGGAGCTGCATTAGGGAGGCGCTCCGATTCCACGGGGTGCCGCCCTACCTCCGCCAAACAGTCGGGGCCTACCTTGCGGAGAGGCATGTTATTTACCCGGGTCACGGTGGTGGCTGGCATCGGCGAGACACAACGTGCGGTGTTCCGCAGGGGTCGGTTCTAGGCCCACTCCTGTGGAACATCGGTTACGATTGGGTGCTGCGTGGCGCGCTCCTCCACGGCGTCGTCGTCACGTGCTACGCTGACGACACGCTCGTCACTGCGCGAGGGAGGACGTATCGCGACGCAGCCATCCTAGCGACGGCAGGGGTTGCGCAAGTGGTCCAGAGGATCCGGCGTCTGGGCCTGGAGGTGGCCCTCAACAAATCCGAGGCCCTGTGTTTTCACGGGGCCCGGCGGGGTCCACCTGCGGGCTCATACATCGAGGTAGGAAGCGTTCGCATTGCCGTCGGGGCGACAATGAGATATCTCGGTCTCGTCCTCGACGGCAGGTGGAACTTCGGGCCGCACTTCCGGCAACTGGCCCCCAAACTGAGAACGGCCGCGGCCGCGCTATCACGGCTACTGCCGAACCTGGGGGGGCCCGACTCATCGTGCCGGAGGTTGTACCTAGGAGTCGTGCGGTCGATGGCCCTTTACGGGGCCCCAGTGTGGGCGGATCACCTGACGCCTCGCAACTTTGCGGTCATCCACGGGCCGCAGCGAGCGACGGCAGTCAGGGTAATAAGAGGATACCGCACGATCTCCTACGAGGCGGCCTGCCTCCTAGCCGGATCGGCGCCCTGGGATCTCGAGGCCCAAGCCCTCGCGTCGCTTTACAAGTGGCGCGGGGAGGCCCGAGAGCGGGGCGAAAGATCGTTTCTGCCGAGAGTGATGGAGGCGAAGCGGTCCGAGCTCCGCCAAGTCCTGGTGGCGGAGTGGCGAGAGAGACTTGCGCAACCCAGCGCAGGGCACGCCGTCATAGCGGCGGTAAGACCCTGCATGGAGGAGTGGATCGACCGGAAACGGCATGGGGCGCTCACCTTCCGTGCGACGCAGGTGCTGACCGGACACGGGTGTTTCGGCAGTTACCTGTGTCGTATCGGTCGGGAGCCGACACCGGCGTGCCATCACTGCGGTGGCGGGGCAGAGGACACGGCGCGGCACACCCTAGAGGAGTGTCCAGCGTGGGACGAGCAGTGCCGTGCGCTCACCGCAGCGATCGGCGGAGATGACCTCTCGCTGCCGGCCGTGGTCAGAGCCATGATCGACAGCGAGGGGTCATGGGACGCGGTCGTCTCCTTCTGCGAGGAGATAATCTCCGCGAAGGAGACGGCCGAACGGGAGAGGGAGGCACTGAGCACTCTCCCGTCCCGCCGACGGCGCGCTGGCCGGAGGAGGAGGGAAGCCGAGGTCGATCCGCTTCCTCCATAACGAGAGACCGACGGGCCGAGGACCGGGGGTTAGTCCGTCGCCCGTCGCTAGGGCCGGAGTCGGCGTGTAGTGGCTGTTCCTACACGCCTACCTGATGGAAGGAGGGGGGGAAGAGTGACCCGCCGATCTCGCGCGCGGCAGGTCAAGGCCTGCCGGGGATGCGGCGTTATAGCAAACTAGAACCCGCACCCCTGGCCATAGGCAAGAAGAGGAACGCTCCAGTGGTTTTAGCCGGTGAGAGCCCGGCACACCCTCCGTCGACCCCCAGACGGAGGACGGTCTGGTAGAGATTTCCACTGGATGAACAAAAAAAAAGGTGGTCAGAAGCTAGAAAGCCATATGATTACAAGCAATCGTATCAAGGGGTATTAATTATGCTGAAGAAGTCAAATATTTAGTCACTCCATGTATAATAGTGGAAAACATTTTTTTTTAACCGGAACAAAAGGAAAATAGCAAAAGGGAATTTTGAACCTGAAATTGCATCATCGAAGAAAATTAGTTTATCTAACTAAAAGTCTTCAAACACCACACCTTGTTCACCTGAAGGGTAAAGTAGAGATGCACTTAACTACACGAATATTCATGTTTATACACAATCTATAATTATGTTTATGTTCCATATAATAGAGAGCGAGTCTATTGTAATTTGGCAAGTCTAAACTCTGGGTTACTGATTTTAGATTTAAAAAAAAACCAACCCAACATTGCCCGAACTGGGATTCGACACAAGACTAGCTTAGCTGTAACCACTAGACCAACGTAGTAGGGTAATATACAAGTAATATCTACAAGAGTATCACCAATAGGTACCGTACTTAAAGAAGCAACAAATAGCTGGAATAATTACTGCTGTTTGTAAGAACATCGTTCGTTCAAATTAAGTAAAACGCTCTATACAATTAAAGTCCGGTCACAGTTCATTCGAGCCTTCTTTAATTACAGTTCCTTATGCGAGAAGCTCGCTTAGATCCGGAGTTCCGAAACTATTTGTGGCACTAAATCCAGTTGGCGGTACAGCACTATCTAGTAGCGCAACATGCATACCCATGTAAATTTCAAGCGGAGCCGGCCTCGTTAATTTGGGTCTTGTCACGAGGCACATCCCTTTCTTAGTAACTCTGTACCCGCTGCGTCGCCGTGCTTTCACCAGCTAACGGTTCCTTGGCTGCTCGAAATTGCCTCGGTTTATCTTCGTACGATCGACCCCGAACACATTCTGAATAAATGTTTCACAAATTTGCTTTCCTGTACTCAGAAATGCCCCTTTTATTTATCTTTATGATTGTGAGATTTGCTACAGTGATTTTGATCGTGTTAACGCTTCAGTGGTGGTCTTTATCGATGACGACGCTAATTTATATGTCCTAATTCGATAAGATTATTGTATTTTAACGAAGAGACGATCAAGTGTTATGAATTTACCAATGAGAAAGACTGTGTTGTTCGTTCCGTAATTGTGTGGAGCGTATGCAGAGTTGAAAAAGACTTTTATCATTTATTGATTAACTGTGTTCGATAAGAGTGTCATAGAAATTCTCTATTTGGGGTCTTGAGGTTGAATCGACTTGATATGGGAACATTCCAGAAAATTCTGTCTCAACCTACCAATTGGGTATATCTCAACCAAGCAATTGGTTGAAGCTTAGAGTCCGTACATGTTGATAGCGCAAATATAATTTAAATCAATTTTAAAACCATCTCCATAATTATATCATAATTTAATTTTTGACAAGTTATTTATAAAATTATCATTAAAAAGAAATATTACCTATATTTAGATAATCCAATAAATACTTATTGATTTGATGATTTTTAGAGACAAAATATTTCTTTCATTTGTACATATATATCATACTAGCTTTCCGCCCGCGGCTTCGCCCGCGTGGAGTTCGGTTATATCGCGCTTTTTAGATTTCCCTCGGGAACATCATATTTTTCCGGGATAAAAGGTATCCTATGTTCTTTCTCAGGGTCTAAAGATTGTCTGTGCCAAATTTCATCAAAATCGGTTGAGAGGTTTAAGCGGGAAAGCGTAACAGACAGACAGACATACAGACAGAGTTACTTTCGCATTTATAATATTAGTATGGATAAATTACAGTTCGAACAAAAATATGAAGATTTTTTTTTCTGTATGAAACACCATCAAATGACTTTTGATGTGTTGATTTTTAAGAAAAGTTAAATTGCAAGTTCTTTAGCAGGATTTTTTTTTGTAAAAATAATCAGATATGGCTGCATGGCGCCCAATAGTGTTGTTAACATGGTTACGATTCTAGAAAGTAATGAAAAATATCAATATGTGTATAAAATATCAAGTTATGTATGAAAATGTCAATGACATAACGTTTGGGATAAAATAAATGTTACAGTTTTTTTTTTTTTGCACAATACTTACATTTTACGACGTAGATTTTAAACTCGATATCATATAGTAGCTCATCATCTTATGCATTTGACTGATTGTCGATAAGATGGTCAAGGGCAAAAAGTTGGAAATAATCCACTGTTTTTCTACTGATAAATAGATACCTACACTACTACCTATACCTACACATTTATAGGTAAAGTCAGGGAAAGTATTGTTGAACAAGTTGACTACTAGGTTTATGATAAGTTGACAGAAATTGTAATATATTTAATTTAAAACACAATTGTCATTCTTTGAGAGTTACACAAACATCTAACTAGACGAATTGACTTTAAGGTTTTACATGTTTTTTTTAAACAATCATTTTAATAGATCCGAAGTGAGATTACTGGTATTCGCTTTATTAACTGTAACAGTAAACATAAATAGTATGGTGGCCTAAGCACTGATGGCCATAGAAACAATACATTTAGTAAGTTTGTAACCTCCAAATCACCTTCTTTTTTCTTGTTGGAAAATCGTCATAAATGTTCACCGCCCTGGGGCGGGCGATGGGGTCTGTCAAACTCTTACTGACTAAAAACCACCCGGGTGTTCCATCTCACGCCTACACCGGGAGTTGCCAGAACAAATACTGCTTCCGCAACCCCCGATTGATGATGACCAGCCACCGTGGGCCTCCTCGGGTCAGGGGTGACGTGACGCGTGGGTGGAGTGATGTGTAGGACTCCCCCGTGGCATCTAAGAGAGGCGCGCGTGGAACACATCGCACCGCCACCTCGGGTTCTGATGTTTGGGGGGCGACAGATGAACCTCCAAATCACCTTGGAACAACTTGGTAAACATTTTTTTTACATAGCACACATAACCAACCTATAATGTTCCCACTCCTGGGGACTCCACCGAGAGCTCCACTTCCTCTCACCGAGAGCAGGCCTGGGCCCTACTCTCGGTGAGAGGAAGTGGGCCTATATCTTCGAAGTTTCTGACAAGCCGATTTCCTCACTATGTTTTCCTTCACCTTTATGCGAGCAGTGGTGATAAAATAGTTTACCCAAAGTTAAGTGCCAGATAAGGTTCGAACCTGCTACCTAGTAAGTGGCGGTCGTTACCACAAGGCCACCGCTGCTCTCTCTAAAAACATTTTTTTATATATCGGTAATAATGGTTGATGTTTTAATGATGATGAATATTACATTTAAGTATTTTTATAACTTTTACAAGAAAACAGTTGCTCCAGAATTATGAGATTTCCGTGATTTCTTAAATGCTATAAACTAGTGTTAGATTACGATCCCACGTAGTGCTAATCATTGATGCAATCGTTGACAGTAATACGTACTAGTTTAACTAAACTAGATTATACTTTCCTTAATATGCCTGTGTATTGATCGCAAACGTGACTGCTGATCGCTGATTTGAGCATGATTCTCAGGTTAGGCATGTTGTTTAGATTCGATCCGGCCGTCCCTTGCTGTCCTCTCTAGCGACGCCCTAAGCCGAGTTTCGTACCCCACAGGGGGTGCCCTTAGTGTGTAGTCGCCCAATTTTAATTTAGTTTTAAGTGCCCCTGGCTGGAGGCTTTAATTTTAATTAAGGCATCCACAGGAAAGTCCGGTTAAGTAGTTACGGCCTCTAATGGCCACCTACGAGATGCCATATCAAAAAAAAAGTGTTGTTTTCTCATTAAAAGTTATTAAGTTAACCCGAGGTTTAGAAGTTGGTCGTGTGATACCACCGTATCTCGTACGGTTCTGCACCAAATCTCCTTGCGACCGTGGTGAATTGTAGTCCCAGGTTGACTATGATAGTAAGGGAAGTATGTACGCAGCCACAGGTACATTCTCACCTCTCTCTGCGCACACACATCTAAAATCTTGCGCGGCGAAAGCATTGAGATTAGCCGTAGTGTAATCAGCCCATTATTGAGACACATTTCTCATTTCTGTGAGAAGAACTGGGCTGATGTCCACCAGCTTGGCACAGTGCGGGTTAGGAGATGTCATATTATGTCTTGGAATTGTTGGTTCTAAGGTTGGGTTGGAAGAACATGCCTGTTTGAGTTAACCTCTATGATCGAAATACGATCTGGAGAACAATTCTTATATGACTTTCGAAGAGACGAGAAGACCAAGTTTTATAAAGATTATCATGATTTAGTGTAGAAAACTTACTTATGTGTATTGTACCTACTTATAGAGTACGTGCACTGTTGCCCTGTTTGTTATTACTTACGACATACCTATAATTTTGATTTTAAATAATCAAATTCACAGCTGAACGATATCGATCGTAAAAACTATAGGTAGCTAGCGGGTACTCATAATATTTAAGCAAGCCATTTATTAGTCGATTCGCAACTCATAAACGGCCAATATAATTGCCACTGCTAAGACATAGGCCATTTCTCCTCAAGAGGGAGTGAGTTATAATATTATCCACCACGCGGACCCAGTGCGGGTTGGTAGCTGTCACATGTCTTCGAATTTTTGGTTCTAGGTCATGCTGGTTTTCTAACGATGTTTCCTTCACCGTTTTGAGAGCTGTGGTGATGAAATAATTGTTAGAACGTACGAGTACGCGTACGGGTACCACCACAGCTCTCTTGAAACTCCCATCATCATCTTCACGTTAATCCAATTCCCTCAAATCCCTTTTTCAGCTTTAAAGTCTGGGGTTCGCTTTACCAGACTCCAAAGCTGAAACTCCAAACTCTCTCGACACTATTGGCATGATTTTATAGTTTTTGTGGGCAGCTAGATAACTCCAAAAATTGGCGTGAGTAAATTCTTGGTGTCCCGTGTGGTACAGGACATAGAATAGGACCAACCCATCCGTGTTGCCTCTTGCGAATAAGATGCGACTAAGGGAACTCCCACCAGAGAAGCGGGCAGCAGCGCTTCTCCTACAGGAGAAGCGCTGCTGAATAACAAATTGCTGCGATCCCTAACCCGCAAGTGTGGGGATTATGGCGAACCCCCAATGGAATGAAAGCATTAGGGGAGGCCTTTGGCTAGCAGTGGACCTCTATGGGCTGAGAAGAAGGAGAAATTCTTGGAAATCGAGTCATAAGCCAGCAATGGCTTCGTTTATAATTATGAGTAAATGCAGCCTACCTACCTATAATTTTGATAACCATCGATAACTTAGAATAGAGTACTCTTTATTATATACCTACACCATATAGTTTACATAACATAAATAAATATGAAGATTTTAAAGAGGATGATATAATGGGCGGTCTTATCGCTAAGAGCTTAGCTTCGGCTTAGTAAAAAAGATTCCACATGCTGGCTTAGCTCTTATCAAAAACTGTTAACTTTACAATGCATCAAATATCCACGTGTTGATCACGCCATTACATGACCTTACTCAACGAATGATGATGATATGATGAATAAATTAATGAAAAAAAATACAATGTGATAGTAATGCTACAAATGGCATAAGGCGATATAAATACATAGGAATCAGACACGTTCATCTGCTCCTTTAATTCTGATCCATTATTATACAGACGAATGAAAAATGCCTAAATCCAACATCGTTAAATCGGTTCCAAGAAATTAAGCACACAAGAAGACCATGTCAAGCAACCTAACTGCGGAACACACTATTAATCCTATTCCGAACGATCTTGAAGTATATTGCTATTCCATGACTTTATATGTTGGAAAACTGTGTCTTCTCAACAAAGTAAATAATGAAATGAATGTGATCTAAAGCCATTGCTATTGTTAGTGTATCACGCGATTACCCCACTGGCCTAGAGTTAGAACAAATAGGATACTGTTTTCCCTTTAGTAGGTTCCAGAGGGACAAAAGCAAGAACCTTATAAGCTGTAAGTCACCAATACTACTTACTATGCATATTCTGGTTTGTGCATCAATTGACGAAAATGTTATCACGATATCTTGCAACAATCTCGCGGCTTTAGCAACAAAAATCACGCCATTAGCAGGTGCGATGATAAGGCCATCATCGTCATCCACAACCTTACTTCACCTACTGCTAGCATAGGCCTCTCTTTTCAAGTGCCATTCCCCACGCCCTTGTGTCATCCTCATTCAAGTTCTACTTACGATGGCAACAATATCATCCACCCATCTCGCTGCGGACGATCGTCATTTTGTTTTCCAGTCCAACGAAATCACTGACTTACTTCACCTGCATACTCCAACATTTCATTACTGCGTCTCCATTTGATTTGTATAACTCGTTTTCCGATATCTAAAACCTTCATCGGATATCGGATCGGATTCGTCTACGAATCTTGACGCTTAAGTTTCGGTATATAAACCTCATGCCAAGCATGGAACTTTCCATGACTCTCATACCACTCTCATCCTATTTACATCCTCCTGCGTGAGTGTCCTCGTCTCAGCACCATACGTCATGGTGAAATGCGACGTACACTGATTATAGAGGCGAGATCTTAGACATTGCGGAATTTTGGTTGATAGCACTGTCTGTCTAACAAATATAATCTACATATTCACACCTTATAGATATAATCAGTGATAGCACAAGCTCGTTTCGGTTTTTTCTCATAACATCGTGCGGTGTTCGAAAATCTGTAGTTCAAAAATCGGTAGTTAATATTCTTTTAAATCATAGGCAACGTTAAAACCAGTGTGCACTTTATAATTTCTAAAGTGTTGATATTATCGTCGACATTCATGGCATCACGATAACAATATGTAAGTACAATGAAAGTTAAGCTTAAAGAACCATAACACCACCACCACCACCATTACCTTGCACCCTTCATCATCATCATCATCATTTCAGCTGAAAGCCGTCCACTGCTTATATCCTTTCCCAATGCTAAATTATCATTAATGTGTAACGGTGTAAACGTTGCTGACTTTTCATTGGAATCGTATCGAAGTTTTGATTACTCGGCCGTTTCGCGTTGTTCTTGCATATAAGATATTGCTGAAAGTAGCCTTGTATAATATGAGGCCACAGTGCCCTAAAATTTAGTGCAATATTTTTTTCATAGATGGTATTATAATTTTAATTTTAGGCCACTGTGGCGCTATGACTTTTACAGTTTAGAGCAGTTTTATCAATTAGACGCAGTATTGAAAAAAATAAAGTTAAGCTACTTTGGTTCTCATGGCCTCATATATTAGGATGCTTATAACATCTACCACGCTATAATCCGACGATATCGTAACGCACGAAACACCCTGAAATCTTGCACAAATATGTGCAAAGTTCCACTTCAACGGTAATATCTTAGACGCCGACGAAAGTGCACAATCGTTCTAGGTATGTTGTTAACGCGACACTGATAAATATTACCCAATTCCGAGTAATAATAGTGACAAAGATCGTTTTAGGTACATTACCTACGTCAAAACATTTTTTTTCGTCACAAAGATATCACGGCTTGTTGTCATGATCCACTTACTATCTTATCCACATATCTGTAGTGCAAAATAATCTTGCAGATTAGGGCTTTGGTTCCTATTTTTTCCATCTGTCCGAGAATTATTTCCCGAGCTCTACGTTCTTTATATAATTTGTTTTTTAAATTTTGTTTAATATTTGTATTAATAGATATATACGTTTATTTAAATTAGTTTAATACACTGTATGTATATTTTATTAAACCTACAGGAGAGAAGGAGATTCCAAAGATTATCTTTACTTCCCCTTGGTTTTCCATTCTCTGTAAAAGATCGCTCTCAGCGATCATCATCATCATCATCAGCCCCTACTCGTCCACTGCTGGATATAGGCCTCCTTCATGGCACGCCAACAAGCTCGATCCTGAGCAGTTCTCCGCCAGCCACTACCAGCCACCTTTTTGATGTCGTCACTCCATCTCGCCCAAGGGCGTCCCACGCTACGTTTGCCGATAAGACCGACCAATGTATATGTATGTATATCCAATGTACATACCTCTCTATAAAAAATTGCCATAATAAATAAATTCAGTAAGCAGTATAATAAAATGAGACTCGGTGACTCACATACAGAGCGCCAGTCAAAGTCCAAGGTTTTATATTTACCTATTATAATTTGTTCCTACCGATGTACTAGAATTGGGGAGAGTTCGAACAAGATTTTATTACACAGGGAAATTCCCTTACTCTTTGGATGAGTGTTCATGCTTTTCCTACTTTTCAAAGATGCAATGACCCTTAGACTGACCATGTAGATGATAAATGTAGGAAGGTACCTACATACCAATCGGGACTATAAAATATCTCAATTGTAATTCCCAGCCGGGGATGCGTAAGTATGATATTTCCAAGTGGGAATTACCGTCAGCAGATTAGTTTTTTATTGTATTTATTTGCCCATTAATTGATAACTAGCTTTTCGCCCACGGCTTCGCCCGCGTGGAATTCGGTTATATCGCGCTTTTAGAATATATAGATTCCCCTCGGGAACATCAAATTTTTCCGAGATAAAAGGTAGCCTATGTCCTTTCTCAGGCTCTAGACTATCTGCCTACCAAATTTCATCATAATCGGTTCAGTAATTTTGGCGTGAAAGCCGGACAGACAGACAGACAGAGATACTTTATTTTGATAAGGACATTTAAGAGTACAAAAAATATAATCTTCGCTCTGTGTGGGGCAACCCTGCTCCCCGTATAATCATGAATTCGGTTACTTAGAACACTAAATTAAACAACAATAAATATATTACGCTGTTATAGTGCCAAGTGCGGGTTTGTTTTACTTTAACCCAATTGTCACTCTTATGACGTTCGGCGCTCTGATTCCGTCGCCACTTTCAGGGGCTCAATTAAAGTTCTCAACGTCATCAACGTGTCGATCGCGTTAATGTAAACCAAACTCGCACTACAGACTCAGTTATCGAAGATTAAAGCCGATATTCATGGCTAATATCACTTAGATAAGTACGCCACAATAGAGGCGGTAAAACCACTCCAGAGGCGTCACAGCGCCACGGCGGCACTCTCACCTTCTGTCTAACTGCCAAATAAGGCAGAGCAAAAAGCCAGGGTGTGACCACTGTAGGGATCGTCCTGAGGAGCTCGGTGAAGCATACGGTGGAGGGCTGCCCGGCTTGGATAGAGCACCCTTGTGTCCTCGTGGCAGCGATCTGCGGCGATCTCTCGCGTCCAGCCCTGGTCCAGGCCATGGTCCAGAAGGTGAATCCATGGCCGTCACCTCACAAACAACATCGAACTCGAGGCCTGGGTCGACGGCACGTTTTGTTCCACGCGCGTCTCACAGAAATGTCAGCACATCGTGACGGGGTCCACGAAGATTGATGCCTGCCAGGGCTGTGGGTTGCTCGAAAGAGATATCGTGGCCTTGGCGCACAGGCAAATGAAGGAACACGGGTGGATTTTAGTCAGTAAAAGTCTGAGACGTTCTTCCGCTCCGCCCAGAGAGGGATGGCGGATTTGATGATTTCTCACCCGCAAAAAAATGTCACTTAGATTAATGTACAAAATTCATAGATAATGGACATGCTAAGTCTTTTACACCCTGTATTCAACTCACACTGAAATAAAACAATGCTGCTTACCTTCAGAAATCATTATGACAGTTGGACTTCTCCGAATGAGCTAATCAGCTTACAATTTACCCATTTCTGGGATACAGAAGTATAGGCTTCCTCTCGGTGAGAGGCAATGAGCCATAATCCACCGCGCGGGCCAATATGTGTTGATAGATGCCACACCTCTTGGAATTATAATTGGTTCTAGGAACAAGCGGGTTCCCTCGCGATATGCATGTGGCATTGATGATGAAATAATTTACACAAAATGAAGAGTTTGCTTGGGTTCAAACTCAAGACAAAAACGAAAATGAAAAATGCAATTATTTATTTTATTTATATTTATTTATATATTCTTTATTGTACACCAATCAAACATGGAACAAAAAACATTCATCACAAAAAACATACAATGGGCGGCCTTATCGCTAATGCGATCTCTTCCAGGCAACCAAAGGATGGACAGATATTCCGGAACCACAAATGGGACTGTCATTGGTGCAAACATCATTATTACAATATACTAAAGTAGATACACAAATACATACATATACAAAAATTAATCCATAGAAACTGAACATAACAGGTAAGCAAGTAAATTAGCCAAAAAGTATATTTTGTTGAACAAGATCATAACGACAAGTAGTGTTCCCTCACGAGTCTCTTGAATTCCTGCAACGATTGCGCGCGTTTAATTTCAATTGGCAATGCATTCCACAAACGAGGGGCCTGAACAGTGTAAGATTTATCAAGGAACGTTGTGGAATGCATAGGCATTTTGAGCATTAAGTTATCTGATGACCTTAACGTTTTAGAATGAGAGTTGCACAGAAATTGAAAGCGATTCTTGAGATAAAGAGGGGTGAAAGGAGAAAAAAGCACATTATATAGAAGGGAAAGAATGTGAGCATTCCGACGAAGGCGAATTGGTAACCACTTGAGCTTTACACGAAATTCGGATACATGGTCATATTTGCGCAGACCAAATATGAACCTTATACAAAAATTTTGAAGTCGCTCAAGCTTATCTAGTTGGTCTTGGGTAATATCAAGATAGCTGACATCAGCATAGTCGAGGATGGGTAGAAGAAGAGATTGTGCAAGTGCAATTTTGGTGGCCGTCGGTAGGAAATTACGTAATCTCTTCAGAGACGCAGCAGATGCAAATAGCTTGCGGCTAACTTCCTGCAGCTGGGAACTCCAAGAGAAAGTTTTATCAATATATATTCCCAAGTTCTTAACTTTGTCACTAAAGAGAACCACTGAGTTATCAAAAGAAACTTCAGGTAGGGTTATCCAGTCGATTCTAGAGACCGTCCTAGAACTGCCCACGACTATAGCCTGCGTCTTTATGGGGTTGACGAGAAGCCCATATCTTTTGCTCCAGTCACATATGCGGGTCAGATCACGATTGATCGCTAATATGGCCTCAGACAGATTTCCAAGAGGTGCTCGTGAGTAAATTTGTAAATCATCTGCATAAAGATGGTAGGAAGAAATTAGTTTGTCAGAGATAGAGTTAATAAAAACTGCGAAAAGTAAAGGGGATAGCACGCCACCCTGCGGTACACCAGCAGACGTATTACTCCAGGAAGACAAGGTCTCCCCGAAGCAAATACGTTGCCGACGACCAAACAGGTAACTACGAAACCAGTCAATTACCGATGGAGATATGTTAAGAGAACAAAGTATGCCAAGCAAAACATCAAAATCAACAGTGTTAAAAGCGTTACTGAAATCCAGCAAAACTAAGACCGTCAGATTACCACTCTCCATGGCTGACCTTATATCATCCGTAATGTTCAGAAGTGCAGTCGTGGTGCTATGACCAGGGCGAAAGCCAGATTGGAAGGAGTTGAGGAGATTATTCTTAGAGAGAAAAGTGCTCATTTGATTATGGATTAACCGTTCAAGGACTTTGGAAAGGAATGGTAAGACGGATATAGGACGATATTCAGAAAAGGATGTGGGATTAGACTTTTTAGGCAAAGGAATTATTTGGGCTTCTTTCCACGAGCAAGGAAAAACCCCACTAGATGTTGAAAAATTGAGGATATGACAAATTACGGGAAGAATAACATCCACCACAGGGAGCAACATATTACGGCTGATACAGTCACTTCCTACTGCATTAGAAGTAATTGATAGTATGCTCTTCTTAACATCACAAGCGGAAAATTGACCAAAGACAAATGGAGAATAACTGGGAGTCGGAAGAGTAGAAAGATAATTTAATGTATTCAATTTTGTTGTCCTATCAAAATCGGACGAAGAAGTAAAATGATTATTCATAGCATTTATGTCTATGTCTTTTAGGATATTCTCTTGCCGGGTTTTACCGATCCCCAATGTTCTAAGAAATTTCCAAACTTTGGATGCGTCCCCATTTTGGACAGAAGCATGAATGTAATGGCGATGAGCGTTCCTACACACCTTGTTGCAGTGATTACGGATTGCAATGTATCTTTCTCTGTTAACATCATTAGGCCTACGCTTAAACTTAGACTTGGCCGTAGCCTTTTTGACCATCAACGCTTTAATCTCATCTGTGAGCCACGGCGCCGGTAACTGCTTAACCTTAACTGCTCGAACAGGTGCGTGATGATCGTAGAGCTCAATAAGCTTCGTTGTAAAAATGTTAACTTGGTCATCAACTGATACAGAAGCAAACAGAGCAGACCAATCTATATTGCTGGCATCCTTGCAAAGATTGTCAACAATCATACCACCAAAATTGCGTTGCATAAGGATTTTAGCTTTAGCCTTAGGCGGACGGATTTTATATGATAGGAAAATCAGATCGTGATAGGAAAAGGCGTCGGCTGAACATTGACCATGCTTGGCAACATGATCAAGGGAAGAGACAAAAATTAAGTCGAGGAGTGAAGGAGTAGAGTTAGGAAAATGGTGGGTGGCACCTAATGGAAGAATTGAAAGATTATTGGAAGCCACAATATTAGTGAGAGAAGAAGATCGATGGTCTTTTTTCAACAAACAGGTATTAAAGTCACCCATGACTATGCTATGACTGTAAGAAGGCACAAGGATTTCTAGGAGGCTTTCAAAGGAAGAAAAGAAACTAACGCGTAAAGAGGGGCAATAATAGACGCCAAGAAGTAATTTCGAATGGTGAAGTTCGACTTCAATGAAGAGATGTTCACCGGCATTTGACGGCGGTGGCTGAGCCGATATATTGACAATAGAGTAGGGAATTTGCGTACGGAGATATATGGCAACACCACCACCAGCGCCGACTGCGCGGTCGTTTCTAATAAGCTGGAAACCGGGCAAAGAATAACTTGATGACGGGAGGCAAGGTTTCAGCCATGATTCGGAAATAAGTATAGCATGTACGTTCTTACAGTCAAAGCTAGCCAGCATATCGTGGAAATGAGCCGGAATGCTTTGAGCGTTAATATGTATGACGTTAAAATTTTTAGGAACATCAGAAAACTGCGCTGCGAGACTGTCAGCAAGAGAAGGTAGACTCACAAAACTGTCATCATTGCTTGTTATAGAAAAAAAACTACTATTATTACTACTTACATCGATAGACATGAATATTTACCTATTATGTTAATAAATAAAAAAAATAAAATAACAACAAACCGTTGACTAAAAATAAAAACAAAAAAAACTAGTCCTGCCGGTTGCGCTATTAATTATATAGAAGTAAAATCTTCTTACGCAGTCCGGGCAACAAAACAAAAACAGAAATTATAAACAGATATGCAATAACAAAAATAATAATAAAAACTACAAGACAAAACACTAGAAAAACAATTTCTTGAACCAGTCACACACACTACCACTGCACAGCAAGGAAAAACGGAACGCACTGAATGAACTGACATAAATTGACACTGACAGTGACAGTATTGAGTGTGACAACTGACAAGATTGTTATTATAGCATTTGTATCAAAGAACAATAAAGAAATTAATTGAAGGTATAATAAAACACAAGGCTACCCGGACGTTGAACAAAACATCACAATGACATCACTTCTTTAAAACCACAGCACGCTTCACCCTTGCGGTCTTCACAGCAGCAACAACCGGGACTGGGGCTGGCACAGCTGATGCATTTGAATTACTTTGCGCAGAGTCACTGGGATTCGGGATGTGAATCTTGTCCAAGTCAGCGATGGTCTCAATCCGATGTCGCGAACCATTAGCACCAAGGACATATACGTAGCCTGCCTTAGTCCAGCACTTGTCGACACCATATTTTTCCCTCGCAGCCAAGAACACATCATGCCGCCCCTTGGTTAGGAACTCTGAGAGAGTGACGCCTGTGGCCTTTAGTTTAGCCTTGGAAAACCAAATCCTATCCCGCACCGCAAGATTGCTAAGTTTGACCAGAATAGGCCTGGCTTTATTATTTACGGCTCGACCCATCCTGTGACAACGGCTGATGTCTGCTACAGTGAAATCACTCAGCTGCAACTTGGTACATATTACCTCAGCAATCACCTTGGGAGTGTCCTCCTTCTGCTCCTCATTAACACCATGCAGCAGCAAGATCTTTCTCCGTCCCCGCATCTCCATCTGATCAACGGTACGAGCCAGAATCTCCACCTGCTGCTGGATGCCACTGAGAGCCTGCATGATGAATGAGCGGAACATTGCAAACTCCGCAGCCAGGCTAGAGGTTGTGATAGGTGATGAGGGGGCCTTCTGCAGTTCATCTTCAAATGCTGACATCCTTGTGTGAAATAAGTCCTTTAATTCACTGAGAGTGCTTGCCAAAGAATCCATTTTGATATTGAATGTTCAGTGATAGTACATGTAGTGTGAAATAATGTAAGGATTGTAGAGATAACGCCACACCAGCAGGTACCAACTACTTACTATTAAAAAATATCATAAATAATTGTAACTATAGCTTTTATATAATTAAATAATGAATTTAAAAATAAGAGCTAATTTTATTTGTGTAACTATTATGACTACCCACAATTACAACATCGTCTTCCGAAATTAGTTATTTTTTACTTTGTAGCGTTTTTGATGAACTAATTGGATTGCTCGGTTTTTTTTTTATTTTTTTGTAATAATATTTTCATAGTCAATCATGCTCAATTAAGTACAGTACTTACACAATATAATAACACAGCACCCTAATTGCGTAACACGCTATTACTATCAGTTGGAATAATTACGAAGTATATTCCTAATCCATTGCTCCATGCGTTCGAAAATCTGTCTGCTCAACAACGTAAATAACGCAATGAATTTTGTTGAGATGTCAAAATGAAACCCATTGTTATTGATAGTGTGTTCCGCAATTACCCTGCTGGCTGTTCGATCAGGTTAAGCTACGCTTGCTGCGGTTAGTCTGTGGATCACCATTACATTCCGAGACCCTTCCGTTCTCAGATAGCAGGTTAGGCTGTTTGTTCCGACTATTGTTCGTAGATCTTTGACTGTCGTTACGGGTAGTCAGAAGCTCGAAAGTCTGATAACCAGTTTTACCAAGGGGTACCGTATTACCCAGTAATTGGATAGAAGAGGTCAGATAGGCAGTCGATTCATGGAATACACTGTCAGTCATCATCATCTCAGCATTAATCCCAGTCGCATCCGAAGCTTTATTTAGCTTAGGAGTCAGGGGTCGGCATTACCAGTCTATCTGCTGATTTTGGCTAAACTTCGATATTTTCCGTGAAGCGACTGCCGTCTGACCTCCACAACCCGAAGGCGATATCGAAGCATTGCAGTTAGACCAATTTTTGGGCTTTTTGAGGGCTCCAACAACCCGTAACGATTGCCATTAGATGTTCGTATGGCAACCGGGACCAACGGCTTAACGTGCTATCTGAAGCACTACCAGACCAGTTCAAATATTCATATTCATGTATACAAATATTTGCACTGCGCGGGGATCGAACCCACGCCTCTTTGCACAGCGGTCGCATTCGCTACCGCTACGCTAAGGAGACTGTCATCGAATATACCGCCAGTATTTCATGAATGCAGTACTGGACTGGATGCCGTGGGGTAGGCATCCAGTCCAACTGAATTCATAACACATAGTAGGAAAAATATTAAGTAGATGATGATAGGTCCATAACTATCATCATCTACTTAATCTTTACACGAATCAAAATCAAATCCAAACGCGTCCATTTCATTGCGTATTCCCCTTGGAATACGCAATGAAATGGACGCGTTATAGAACAGACATTCACTGATTACATTTGCCATGGGGTAGGCATCCAGTCCAACTGAATTCATAACACATAGTAGGAAAAAGATTAAGTAGATGATGATAGGTCCCTACCTATCATCATCTACTTAATCTTTACACGCAGAAAATATTCATGTCGTTTGGTTATTAGCTACACTGATGAACATAGACAAACCCACAATAATGAAGGCACGCGGCAGCTATAACTTACCTTGAATATTTTCTTGAAGAAATTCTAAGACATTAGTCAGTGTCCGTTTCGAAACGCATCCATTTCAATGCGTATCCCCCTTATGTATGTAAGATTCATCCATTTTTGACATATCTTTCCATTTAAGTCTTATGATGCTAAGTAACTGGTCTACGTTTACCTTGATCTTGTATAGCATTGCGTACGTCACAACATATTCTAGAACAGTGTGCTCAAACAATTATCAGAATGACTATAATACCGAGACTTGACGCTGACTCATAAACTACAGAGAATGTTGCAATCACTCTCATTGTGATTGCTAACATGAATAGACATTGATAGGTATCATAGATACTTGTTTCGAAATATTTGCTATACAATAGTATTATGATAGTAAAAGTTACTTTAATAAACTATTGCACTATGTTTCTTCTGTAGACCTATAATTTATAAACATTCCAATTCTAGTCGCTATATCAGCTTAGCGAAAAACACTGGTAAAACCTGTTAGAATTTTGAGACTCAAAATTAAAATGCAGATTAAAAAGACAGTTGAAGTAAGCTTAGTCGATAGTGCAATCCCTAGCGTTATTTCAAATGATAGCTCACTCTATTTTTTTTTGCTGTGTCCTCTTGCAGCACTAATGCTGGTTTGCTAGCGCCTTTCGTCGTCTGTGCAAATACTATAGTAATTTCTGTTCAGAAACTTCAGAAATAGATTTATTTTCAATGTCAGCAAATAGATTTCGTTTCGCCTTATGTTTAGGGCGATAAGGTTGTATTTTGTGTGGCCGGGATTTATGAATTAAATAGACGTGTGATTGCTACAAAGGTTTATTTTCTACTGGTCATGCATTACATTTCTTGTGGACTGTATGATGTGATATCTTAATATAAGAAAGTTATAACTAGGTATCTACCTATCGTTACTTACAACTTAGACACCTTATGAAAGAAATTTAAATATACCGTTACATATTTATTTGTAACTGTTATGTATATTTACTCGCATGAAATTTTCACTAGTATAATAATACGAATTGCTGTGGAGAACGGTGTGAGTTTCGCATTTGTATACCATTCGTTTTAGATATACTATTTACTCAGATGTAATGTAGAACTGTTTGTTCATCCCAAATAAATAAATAGATACGTTCACTTCATCTAAGTTTCCACTGTGATATGGTTACTGTGTGGCTACCATGAGTTTTCATTACGAAGACTCGGTCATCGATACCGACCGCGTTTAACTCATCGATTGGCCCACTTCAAGGTTGTAAGAACTCATCAATGAGATCGCCAAACGCGGTCGATGCGTATGATCGAGTCTCGTAATAAAAACTCGTGGTAGACTAACAGAAAAGCACTGCTGTAATCCTCTATGGTGTGGCAGAAGGATTGGACCAGTTAATTTTTAGTACATATTTTATCTATTCTGCTCCCCTTGAAATGGGAGCTGGACACAAATGTTGAATGACACCAGACTACTAATAAGAAATTTCTAACTGAAAGAAACCTGCAACACTGTCTGAACTGGGAATCCAGCACCTCATACTCAGCAGTAGTGCGTGCGACTACTAGGTAGACCAACGAAGCAATCCTCTGTGTTGTGTAATACATATAAAAATAAAAAATAAGAGAATTTTGAAACCAGATTCTTTGGTTAAATTTTATATATTTAAAAACTTTTCCTGTCTTTTGTGACGTTCGTGACCGCTAGCCATGATCACAAAGTTTGTCTGCTCTTCCGACGGTACTGTGTAAACCCACAGTAATACTTAAACTTGGTTTTATTTTGTTGTGAAGTCGTATACTTTCAGCATTTTTAACTTGAACATTGGCTGTCCTGTAAACCTTGCAATTGAAATTTTGTGACGGGATAAAGTCAGCCCTCGTTTTATAGTATAAACTAGTTTATGAGTATAAAAATAATTCCATTGTTTAATAAATATTCTCAAATATCGTGGCGTAGCGGTAGCGGACGCGGCCGAGGTGGCGTGGGTTCGATCCCCGCACAGTGCAAGTATTTCTATGCTTGAATATGAATATTTGCACTGGTCTGGTCGTGCCTCGGAAAGCACGTTAAGCCGTTGATCCCGGTTGCCATACGAACATCTAGTGGCAGTCGTTACGGGTTGTTGGAGCCCTCAAAAGTCCAACAATTGGTCTAACTGCAATGCTTCGATGTCGCCTTCGGGTTGTGGAGGTCAGACGGCAGTCGCTTCACGGAAAATGTCGAAGTTTAGCCATATCAGCAGTTGGATTGGTAAAGCAGACCCCAGACTCCAAAGCTGAAAAGGCTTCGGATGCGACTGGGATTAACGCTGGGATGATGATGATGATCGTGGATAATTTCATGAAAACCCAATATCCGTTTTCAAGCCCATTGTAAAAAGCATGATTACCGTTACGCGATCATGAATTCAGAACATGATTCTATAACATACGTATTTACGAATATACAAGGTCATTGCTTGTATTTTTGAAAAATTTGCCTGCTTAACAACGTAAATTACGCAAGTAATGTCATGAACCAGTCAAAAAGCTATTGCTACTGTTGTTAGTATGTTACGTTGTCGTTTTTTTCTCGGTGGTAGGCCATAATATCGGCTGCCGGCAGAAGTTACCACCCACCAGACAAAGTCTTGACGCCAAGCGATTCGCTGTGTTCCGTGTAACCGTACGGAGGACGGGTTTCAGCAGTTGTGTTGCGATGTGTGCCGGATACGATGCGCCAAATGTTGTTGTGTCGGGAGTTTGATCGTGGAGGGTCTCTAGATTAATCTCCCTCTGGCGCAGCATCATTGGTCGTGTTATTGGGTTTAACATTGCATCACCTCGCTCAACTGCTGTCTTCCTTCCTACTCACTAAGATTTTTAAGTGAATAGGCTTAATAAACTTGCGCGCTTTATAGTCAATGATTGCATCACTGCTTACCATCAGGAGGGATTGCAGTCAAGCTCTAGGTAGTTTATAAATATTTAAAAAAAAAACGGAATTACCCCTTAGCAGGATAATAGCGTAACACACTATCAGTAGCAATGGGTTTCATTTTGACAGTTCAACAATATTGCGTTACTTACGTTGTTGAGCGACACATTTTATGAACATGCATTATATTTCATTGTATTACCATACGTGTTAACACTGTCATTTAAAAACATTGTTAGGCCAATTATTTTTAAAACAGTATGTGTAGAGTTTCATACCGGTTCTTCTTTAATGGAAACTACCAATTGGAACCGTGCACCTAGGTTCTGACGTTACGTAAGTACCGATGGTGAATGTGAAATATAATATTTAATAAAATTTTGATTTTAAACACCTAACTTTAATTCTTAGCCGAACTCCCACATTTTTTTTTTATAGAACGTATTTTTTTTTTTCTTTAAACAATATCTGAATATAGTTTGTTCAAAACAAGCAACTGAATCGATTCTAATCATTTTTACACCATGTTATATTTTCTCCCAAATATATTTAAAAAAATGTTGCAGTGTAGTTACCGAGCGCAACAATGCAGTTCACAGCGAATCATAGTCCCAAAAAGAGTTGACCATATTTTTGTAGGGACAACCAGGTAACATAACAAGCTCATAACTTTGTGATTTTTCACGATAGCTTCATGAAATTGTGTACATAGATTCTTTACATAAAAATACTGGACACTTGTTTCAGGTTTCGTATATGTATACATAAAATAACGTTATATAGGCATAGCAAATGTAATGCATGTTCACGCAAATGGCCTAAATATTCTATGAAGCGAAGTAACTAGAAGGTCATTGCCCTGTAGTGAGATGATACACCGAACCGTAACAAGTTGATAAAGTGTTTCATAGGTAGTTTAACCCTTTACTCGCGGGTACTGTTCTGAACAATTTCTATCGGTTGACCCTTTCGACATATTCTGAATGTTAAGTAGAAATACATTCGATATTTTTTTGTGGTTGGTATAGTTTGGTATGTGAAATAATAATGTATTGTACAGGGTAGCAGAGACTTATCTGCAAACTGTAACCTGTAACCATGGATTCAATACATGGTTTTAGATGTGTAAGATATTGCTTTTTTGTAAAATAGCCAGTTATTCTCTAGTATCACTGCCCTGTATGGTATACTAACTGCGCCACGCGGTTTCACCCGCGTAGTTTTCGATATGCTCCGCTCCTATTGGTCTCAGCGTGATGTTATATAGCCTAAAGCCTTCCTGGATGGATGGACTATCCAACGCAAAAATCATTTTTCAAATCGTACCGGTAGTTCCTGAGATTAGCGCGTTCAAACAAACTCTTCAGCTTTATATATTATTATAGAGTATAGATTTATGAAAAACTAGCTGCGCCACACGGTTTCACACGCGTTTTTTTTTACATGCCTCGCTCCTGTTGGTCGCAGCGTGATGTTAAATAGCCTAAAGCCTTCCTAAATTAATGCGCTATCTAAAAATAATTTTTATATCGGGCCAGTAGTTCCTGAGATTAGCGCGTTCAAACAAACTCTTCAGCTTTATATCTTAGTATAGATAATAAGTCGTGGAATGTCGTGGTTGCCTAGTGGTTAAAACATCAGCCTATAAAGTATGAGTTCGCGGGTTCGATTCCAAGTCAGGGAATGTAACATTTCTAAAGTTATATTATGTACTTTCTAAGTATTTCTTGGACATCAATGACTGAAGGTGAAGGAAAACATCTTGACGGAAATCGCCAACCTGCATTAAGCAAGCGTGGTGATTACGCTCAATTCCTCTCTGTATGAGAGGAGACCGGAGGAGTGGGATGATAAAAAGATTGATAATGTTGTAGATAATAATAGAACTCGACGGGTGTTAGGAACGCATTCTCTCGACACTGGACTGCTGGCGGTACTTTTTGGGGTAAGAAGGTACATAAGACAACAGAAGCGTAATAGTGTACATGTGCACGGGTTGAATATTAGATATTGTCTGGTTTTTTGATGGAAAGTTTAAGGTGATTGTCACGCTCATTTTTCATTGGACTTTTAAATTATTTATAGTGTCGTTTACTAGATAAAAGCGCGTGATTTATGTAGTAAAAAGTGCATTCAGTGAATAATTCATAAAGAACATTGAAATATCGCAGCATAGTGGTGCATCATGGCTTTACATCAAATCTCCTAGCAGTCGGCTCACGCGGCCGTTTTTTCAACTGTCATTGGCGATATCCGCATTATTGTGAAATAAAATTTTTGAAGAATTTTTATAATTTGTTACACGTGTTATTGCCAAAATTGTGGTATCTAACCACAGACGCCATTGAAGAGTTGAAGTAGTATTCACTCTAAAGAAAAGATATTGTCTCGTCATAAAATCATGACAACTACCGACATTGTTTGTTACAACATATTACTTCATAATTACGCCTTCCTGTCACAAACAGCTGGGCTGATATCAATCGTTGTACACAACTCTCTTATGTAATAAAACGTTGAATTATTACAACAATTTTATCATAAATTAATATAATGTAATTACCATTTTGCTGCTGTGAATAATACCATTTATGGGTAAATGGGATCCTTTGTTTGTACACTTGTTTAATATATAAGTATTTAACATCTGTTATAAGAGTGATGTTCTCATTGTTTTGGATAAGTTACTTCCCCGTTTTTTTAAGTTTTTGGTTATATACTGCAGGGTAATAGGGATGTATCCAAGGTATGAAAATCAAAAAATAATTAGTCCGTCTTAAAGATAAGAAAAAAAAATTCGACCCGTATTTTTTATTTTGGCGAAATCACCAAAAACTAATACTAAAATATAGCGTATTAAAGTTACGGAGTGGGGGCTAATTACGTCACGCAGTGGTATATTTTGTACCACGGCGTGACGTCATGCGACATTTCAAATCAGTATATCTTCCTAAGTACCTATTTGAATGAAATAAAAAATAAAAAATACGTGTTCAATAGTTTTTATAAATCTATCTGACAAACATTAAATTATTTTTAGGATAAAATCCAATTGCGTAATACATTATAAGTTGCAGTGGATTTCATTTAGACAGTTCAACAACATTCATTGCGTTATTTACGTTATTGAACAGACACATTTTAGAACATAGGGAGCATTGAAACAGCAATAAGCTTTCTAATGATTCCAACTGATAGTGGGGAGTATTGGCGGGCAAGCTGAGTACCACGCTCATTTTTCATTGGACTTTTAAAATTATTACTAAATAAAAGTGCGTGATTTATGTAGTAAAAAGTGTATTCAGTAAATAATTCATAAAAACAGTGATATATCGCAGCATAGTGGCCATATCATGACTTTGCCTCAAACCTCCCTCGTAAGACGGTTCACGCGGCCGTCTTTTTCGACATGAATAATTCATTACGTGCCATTGGCTAAATTTAAAAACCGTGCGATCCCAAAAAAGAAAGAAAGAAGTACTTTTAAAGATTTTTATTTTACTTGAAATTGGCACAAAGTCACAACTAGTGCCACACCACAAAAAAAAGTAACATTAATAGTGTGTTACGCAATTAGGGAGCAGGTCAGTGTCAGGTTGTAATAATTTAAATCAACAATCAACCAACACAACCCTCTTTAGTGCATGTAACTCTGTAGATTGATATTTTGCGGATTACCTTGGAGCTTCCCCCTTAGGCAGTTGGTTCTGGCTGTCATTCCTGAATATTTGACAGCCGTTACAGTCAGTCAGAAGGCTTGACGTCTGACAACCAGTCTTACCAAGAGATATCATGTTATTCAGTATCTCAGTTATGGAAATCAAAGGCCTTCCTAAGAAAATTACCTCTGATGTAGTTTTTTTTTTGTTTGTTTACAATAAAGTATACAGAAACAAATAACAATTCAGGGAGCATTAGTAGGCTAGCGGTATCGGCTGCGACTAAGGTTCGAACCACATGAGGCGCTTTACTTTGTATACATTACTAGCTGCCGCCCGCGACTTCGTTCGCATGTAGTTAGTTATTATGCTCTACTATTAGCCACAGCGTGTATATATAGCCTCAAGCCTTCCTAGATTAATGGGCTATCAAACGCAAAAAGATTTTTTCAAATCGGAGCAGTGGTTCCTGAGATTAGCGCCAAACAAACTAACTAACAAACTCTTCAGCTTTATATAGTAGTATAGATTTCATCACCACTGCTCTCAAAACGGTGAAAGAAAACATAGCGAGGAAATCGGCAGGTCCTTAGAGCCAAAAACTTAGAAGACATATGTGGCATTTACCAACCCGCACTACGCCAGCGTGGTAGATTACGGCCCACGCCCTCTAATCAAGAGGAAGCCTGTGTCCCTACAGTGGGAATTATATAGCTTGTGCTATGGGCTACTATAGATACTTAAATTAATAAGAACATATACACTATAAACATTTTAAAGAGAAAGAGTGAGGCTGAGATCGGAGGAATAATTCTCGTAATTATTTTAAAAACTTTCACAATCTGACCGCAGTCGGAATCTGTGAAGAAACACGTCTGATTTCCATACATTTTGATAAGTTTTTGCCATTTGTGTGTCGCCGAGATGAGACTGCGACTAGATTTTGAACGTTTTGAATTACGGGAATTAGCCTTAAAGACTATAAACTTCTCAGTTTGATTTCACTTTAAATCTGTCAATAATTAAGAGTATAAGAATTATTAATCTCTTAATTTTTGACATATTGATTGTCGCTGAGATGAGATTAAGACTGTATTTTGAAGGTTTTTAATTACGGGATAAGCTTTCACATAGGCAGTCACTAGTAGTATGTACAACACTGGTAGTCAAGCAGATCCGATTAGACTGGGATTCGACTCCAACATAGTTTTAGTACTTAGTAGTAGTTTTAATAGTTTTACTTAGTATAAGTCATGGTGGCCTAGTGTTTAAAAAACCAGCCTCTCAAGTATGGGTGTGCGCGTTCGATTCCAGATCAGGCAAGTACCAATGCAAGTTTTCTGAGTTATATGTACTTTCTAAGTATGTATATCTTGGACACCAATGACTGATTACAAGGTGAAGAAAAAATTCTCGAAATAACCTGGACTTTCAAGTCTGAAGTCGCCAACACGCATTGAGCAAGCGTGGTGATTATAATATGCTCAATCCTTCTCTGTGTGAGAGGAGACCTGTGTCCAGCAGTAGGACGATAAATAAAGGTTGATGTTGATGATAGTTTTAGTTGTGTATTTGGAAAAATGCTTGGTACATTGATTAATACTCGATTGACATTATAATACTCGTATACTTTTTCCTGTTATGTTTATATAGAAATGTATTAAAATAAACTAGGAAATCCAATATTGGCTGTGTAATATAAAAATACATTTCGAATTTGCTTACTCTTCCAAATTCACATTTGGAGGAAACTTCAAATGTAGGGTTTCAATTTCTTATTACTAATTCTATTTTTAACTTATTCCGTACTGTAGGTATGTTCCATAGAACTCTATTCAGTCGTCAATCTCCAACTTTGATCGCAAGACAGGTTTAAACAGACGGCACTTTATCACTTAAAAAAACTAGTAGGTACACCAAATAGGGATGTATCCAAGGTATGAAAATCAAAAAAATAATTAGTCCGTCTTATAGATAATAAAAAAAATAAGACCCGTATTTTTTATTTTCTCGCAATTACCGAAAACTACTGAGATATAGCGTATTAAAGTTACGAAGTGGGGGCTAATTACGTCACGCCGTGGTATTTTTGTACCACGGCGTGACGTCATCTGACATTCAAATCAATATAATACCTTCCTAAGTATTTGAATGAAAAAAAAATTTAAAATACGTGTTCTAAATTTTAAAACTCTATCTGATGGACATTAAATTATTTTTTAGGATACAACCCAATTGCCCAATACCTTGATAATATATATCACAGATAAAAAAATGGGTATGACCACCAGAAGGAACCACACGACGACCTTTAAAAGCTTGATTCTCATAAACAAGAGAGCTAGAAAACTCAGAGTTGAATACGGCATATTATATAAACTTTAATGGACTCTCTCTAGAATGCAGTATAGATTTCAATACACTTCCCTCTGTAATTCAGTATAAACTCTCTCTCTCTTTAGAATGCAGCATAGATACGAGTAGACTTAATAGATATTTTCTTTAGAATTCCGTATAGGCTTCATATACATGCTCCAAATAGAATCTAGCATACTTTTTAATGAACTCTTGTGGGATTGTAAGTGTAGTTTCCAAGCCAGTTCCAGATAAACATCTAAAAAAAACTACGCAATTATTTAGGGAATCATCTCGCGGAGATCACCAGCATCACTGAAATACTTGCTTGCACATGAAAAGTAAGGCTGTTTCAAAACCCACGCGTTTTGTGAGCTGGAGATGTTCAATGTGTCAATGCTTAGTGAATTGTATAGATTGACTTGTACCTACTTTAATGCATTTCTCACAGAACGTGACTCAGAGACCCATTTGCAACGATTAACTAATGCTTAATTAGAAAGGTTTGCTAATGACTACCTAATAGCAATAATGCCCATTCAATTTTAGATTTTAGTGAAAAGTAATATTTGGCAACGATTTTTTGGGACATTTACAAAACTACATAAAAATGTGTGTTTTGAAATTCCTTGAATTTTCACCTAGAATTTATGGGAATTCAGTTACAAGTCTCCTTGGAAAACACGGCCTGTCTATAGAAGCAGATATATTATCTATTTCAAACTAAATTAGCGTAAAAGTCCAAAGTTGCATTTCAATAAATAAAGAAAATAAAACTTTTGTATATATTCTAAGGAACGTAGTATCTATCTCGTTGTAATGAATACCTAGGTTTTTTTCTCGAAGTGACATGTAATTAAAGAATATCATTCTTATTCTTTTTCTCTCTTCTTTAACTCTTAGCTTCAATTTATCATCATTATCATCATTTCAGCCGAAAGATGTCCACTGCTGGATATAGGCCTCCCACAAGGATCTCCACGACGACCGGTCCAGCTCCCACATCCAGCTGGCCTACCCACGCTGCGTCTTCCGGTGCGTGGTCGCCACTCGAGAACCCGTCGGCCCCATCGGCAATTCTTCGGGCTATGTCGGTTACTCTCGTTCTTCTAAGGATCTCCTCATTCCTGATTCGATCACGCAGTGAAACCCCAAGCATAGCCCTCTCCATTGCCCTTCAATTCTAATTTTCTTACTCCTCCGCTATTCTTTTCTGATTAATTTCGTTGCGGGACCCAAGACAGTTGAATCGTTTCTCCGGGACTCGTCGAGCTTCATTGCTCGGCGTTTTTCTGGCGGTCTCCACTGTTGATTCTGGCTTTCAGGAGTTGCGGTGGGTTTAGAACAGTGTGGCGGGTTTTGTCCTTGCCCTTCAATTATAAAATGCCAAAACGCAAGATAGTTATTATATCACGTACTCTTAGACAGGGTGGCCCACGGCCAGAGATTGGTTATTGTATTAAATAGTCCTAATTCCGCACTGTTCATAGGTAAGAATGATTGATTAGGTACTAACTCTAAGAAACCACTACATAGTAGACCGCTAGAGGCGCCTAAGCACACTGCACAACTAGACACGAGAGATTGAAGAGACATTCCTAAGTACTTTTTTTAAACTACATTTTACTACAGAATTATAGAGGCACTACAATTTTGTTGTTCACAAGTCTTCAATACTGACCGACAACCGACGAGGGATCCAATACTTAGCAACAGTCCTGATAAATAACTAAAGGTAGAACACGTCGCTTATTATCGCGTTCGCTCGCTTAATGATATACGATGTCAATGTTCATTGATGTTAGTGAAGCCACAGTGAACGGTCGTTTAAAGAAAATAGCTGATGAGTCAGTGACGGTTGCGTTGCGAACTCGTTGATCGAACTATTGTTATACGTGATACAATTTTGAACTAATTGTGAGTGTAGGTAAGGTACTGTTTTTTTTTTCTCATTTTGTGTTTATTTCTTATTTTATATAATTATGAGTGTCCATTAATAATAAGGAAGAAGGTTTACGTTTTACTTTTTGTTATTCAGACTAGGGGGTTTTTTCACGAAAATTTTATGTATGATTTAAGAACAAAAAAGTAAACAAATATTGATCTAATTACGATAGCAATATTTGTACTTGAAATATATGTATATCTACATACCATTGATTTAAAACAATAATAATAAAACTATGAACTTTTTTATATTTTTAAATGTTTTTTTATATATTTTTTTTTATGTAGAAATATTTAAAAATATAATTTATAAGTGGAATAAAGGAAACTATGAAAAACCATGACACGAAAATGTAAAATGTTCATCAAAAACATACTTTTCATAATAATAAAATGGAACGATTTAATATATCCAAACATTCACATTAAAATTCGCCGAAAGTTGTATATCATTAGGTACGTCTTAAATGAACATAATCATCCCTTCATTATTTTTAATTGACTAAATGTTAATCATTTAAAGTATCTACATAATAAATAATATGATGAAACATAAAAGTTTATGAGGAATTAATCGAACGCGAATGTTGGCGTTGACTGAACAATTATGACGTATGTTAACTGTACTGATATTCGCGATAAAGCACGAAAAATCTTTTTAGATTGTAAGGCAAACGTCATAGAGTTCGTTTTTACACTTAACGATTTTTTAATCAACCCGTAAGAGAATTTGTAGATATTAATGGGTAGGATTAACCTTTATAGCAGCATTGGCTTTCCTTTTTTTTGTACGGATTTTTTTTGGTGGTAGTTCATAACACCGGCAGTAATTACCACCTACCAGACAACGTCTTGCCGAAAAGCATTCGGCGTGTTCCGGCATGATGTCTGGTGAAGCATACAGAGAACGGCTCTGATCAGCTGTGTTGCGATGTATGCCGGGTACGACGCGCCAAATGTTGTTGTGTCGGGAGTTTGGTCGTGGATGGTCTCTAGATCAATCTGCCTCTGGCGCCGTATCGTTGGTCGTGTTCTTCCTATTCACTCAGTTTTTTTTTAGGCTCTTAATAAACTAGAGCGCTTTACCATCAACGATTGTAACACTGCTAACCATTAGGCGGGATTACGATCAAACACTAGTATATAATTATAAAAAAAAAGATTACAACTACCTAGTATGTTAACTAACAGAGGGCGTTCCCGTTAACCCGAAATAGTATAGCATACATAAATGGTAAAAAAAATATTTCCATTCGAAAACAATTTTTTTTTTAAATTTTTCCAATAAGAAAATATTCAATAAAAATTTTAAATTGACATGTAAAAGAAACACACTGTACACGCGAACTTGAAAGAAGGCAAGGTCGCAATTTGTTTATGATACTACGCTACTATTTTGATTTAAAACGGGGGGTTTCAAATTTATTTCCAATTAGAATTTTTTTTTTATTCGGATTTTTTTATGCTTATTTTTCTATGCTGATATTTTTATTTTAATCTATTAATGATATATATTAACGAGTTTAAGGGAACGCCCTCTGTTATTTAACATACTGTATATAGGTAGTTGTAATCTTTTTTTTTTATCGAGTACATCGCATTGATCGAATCAGCTGTTTATGTACCTTCAGACAAATGTTCCTAATATGGATATCTTGTAGATTTAAGAAAGGATAACAAAATTAATAAAATATTTTAGGTTGCTGCCTAACTAAGTATGTAGCCCAATCTTCTATTTAGTTTGCTATATCACCAAAAAGATTGGGGGGGAAGTCGACCAGCCGTAATAGAAACCATGAATTTAACTGAAACCATGAATTCAGCACAATCATGCTTCTATCTAAAAATAAAATCTCTTCAATTACCTTTAAATTTAATATAATTTGGTTCAATGAAAAGACAATACGCAATCAAAATGTATGGAACTTCAGTATTATTCTTTTACAATAACTGACAAAAATCTCTTATGCCTCGATGTCTCATGTCATATCTATTTTCTCTGATTATTAATCTTAATGATAAATTAAATGAAGAAGGTACGGACGACAGTAGGTCAAACTATCCTAAACTGCCAAATATTCCCAATCAGCCTTCAGCCTTAATGCTTTAGAGATAAAGTTGAAAATCTAATAAAGAACTCCGACAGATTGTACTAGCTTGATGTGCTGTCGCTGCTCGCAGTACTGCGCCAACGCCGGAATCTAAGGTAGATTAGCGAACAGAATTAGTTTTTTTTACATGACAATTAATAAAAAACAAATTAACTAATCCACACTGAACAATGCTTATCAATCTGATAAGTTACGTGTTTAGGTAATTAGTTACGCAAAAACAAACAGCTTTTGTTAATTACTGCTAAAAATAACACAGACTATATTTATTTTTATCTAGCTGGTAGGCGCTAGTTTCTAATAGTGATTAATCCACGTGACACTTCTTATTTTGGCATAAACTGTATATTACACACTCGGAAATGCTGCAGCTTTACATTCGATAAATAATTTTGGCAATTAGATCAGTAGTTCCTAATTCTTCTTCAGCCTATAGATGTCCACTGCTGGACAAAGGCCTCCCCCAAGGCTTTCCACGCCGACCGGTCTTGTGCTGCCCGCATCCATCGGCTTCCCGCGACCTTCACCAGGTCATCGGTCCAACTTGTTAGGGGCCTCCCGCCCTCCCTACGCTGCGTCTTCCAGTACGTGGCCGCCACTCCAGAACCTTACTGCCCCATCGGCCATCGGTTGTACGAGCAATGTGCCCTGCCCACTGCCACTTAAGTTTAGCGACTCGCAGAGCTATGTCGGTGACTTTGGTTCTTCTGCGGATCTCCTCATTTCTGATTCGATCACGTAGAGAAACTCCGAGCATAGCTCTTTCCATTGCCCTTTGTGTGACTCTGAGCCTTCGTATGAGGCCCATTGTGAGCAACCACGTTTCAGTTTCAGTTCCTAATTATACTCCTTAAATACAAACGAGATTAGCTCTTTATAAATGAAATAATATTGATTGAACATATGAACACATGCTTCATTGTTTTATATCTACTTATTCCCTTTCCAGCTATCAAAAGCAACCTATAATGTTCGCGCTGTCGTGACACAAGCCTCTATGAAAGGGGGTGACAAAAAACGAGTAGATAATATTGTAATCGAACTGAATTGCTAAGTTATGAATTACACTTTTCAGTTCGATGCTCAGTTGTTTATTCCAAAGTGGTGACACTTTGAAATGAACAACATATGAACACATAAAGGCCACTCGCGCTCGAGTTGCATTTTCAAACAACTCAGCGCGATTGACTTTTTTACAGGGTTCGTAAAAACCAATATTTATAATAAATATCGAAATATTTTAGTGGTAGTTGATATAATGGACATCGTGTTTACAAAAAGATGAGATTGTCATTCTGTTAAAGTGGTTTTTTATCTGTTGTAGAGTAAGTGTTTTTGTTTGGCCATATGACGTTTTAGTAACAAAAAATAGATACATAGATATATACTAAAATAGATAGGTAGTCTCTCAATGTAAAATTCTAGTATTTAACTACATTTGGTTAGATTGCAAGTTGTCCTTCTAAGGGTGACGGATTCATTAATAGGACCGCACAACAACGACATAAAAAATCCTTTTTTTAAATACTTAGATAATTTTTCTGATAATATTTTAGTTTTTTTTTTTAATAATTTAAACTAGTGCTTGACTGCAGTCCCGCCTGATGGTAAGCAGTGATGCAATCGTTAATGGTAAAGCGCACTAGTTTATTAAGCCTATTCACTTAAAAAGCTTAGGAATAGGGAGGATGACGGCAGTTGCGCGAGGTGATACAATGTTAAACCCAAGACCAACACGACCAACGATGCTGCGCCAGAGGGAGATTGATCTGGAGACTCTCCACGATCAAACTCCCGACACAACAATATTTGGCGCATCGTACTCGCCACACAACGCAACACAACTGGTCAGACGCGTCCTCCCTACAGCTTCACCAGACATCACGACGAATCGCTTGGCGGCAAGACTTTGTCTGGTAACTTCTGCCGGCAGCCGATGTTATGGTCTACCACCGAGAAATAATAATAATATAGGTACATAAAATTGAACACAATACCATAGCAAACGAAATACAATATATTTTAAATAATAAAGTTTGCAGACACAATCGTATTAAAGTTAGCTACGGGAACCATGGTCTGGTGGTTCAATTCTCTTAGTGAGATTATCTCGGGTATAATTTGCTTTACAACAAACGGTAATGTTCGGTGCTAGTTCTAGCTGAACGAAACTGCGTGTACGGCACCAGGATTGTTGAAGCACACGCAGTTTCATAAAGCTATAATAGAGATATAAATAATAATAATCAAAATAATTATTTTGTAGTAACTTCAAAAAATAATATGGTATAATAATATTTCGGGGGAAAAAAACGAAATTACTTGTCTATTTCTGGTCCGTACATCTTCTATGATACTTTAATCCGCGTAGGTATTTCTTTTGTATTTTCGAGCTAATTCTGAGAAGCAATACCCAAACAAGATGAGGTATCTTTTTAACTCGCTCGCTTGTGCGAAATTTAAACATTTTTAAAAACTCAGCCATTGTTATTTGATTAAATGTATTGTTATGGCTTACAATCCTTGTTAAATATACTAAGAATTTTTCAGTTACAATAACGAACCGTGATTTTCTACAAACATTTTGATCCTTAAGGAGTTATTAATAATATAATTAGTTCAAAAACTCGCTCGAGATCATGCTAAACACGTTAGATATTTAAAACATCCCATATACTTTGAGAGTTAAAGGGTATTCTAAAGTAAAGGTCGTCCTAAGGATTTCTATATCGAGTTTATTAACCTTTTGCTTCTATGTATTTGGTTATAGTGATAAAAAGTTTGAAGCAAATCTTTTTTATTTTGATACTTTATCTCTTAACATTGACCTCTAATAACAAATAGATAAAGATAAAGAAATAATATTCTATTATTTTCAATTATTGTTTTTTTGGTACAATGTACGAACATTTTATCTACTTAATTAATATACATACATTGAGCGATAAATGACGTAAAGTTCTATTATGTAGTAGGTTTATACTGAGACTTTTACACGTTAATCATACATAATTTAAAAACTAGATGAACCGGCATTTCCTTTTCGACTACTCTGAGAAGAAAAAACGTAAGACGCAGCGTGGGTAGGCCCACGACAAGGAGAACCGACGACCTGGTGAAACCGCTGGACGCAGGAAACACAGGACCGGTTGTCGTGGAGATCCTTGGGGGAGTCCTATGACCAGCATTGGACATCCTTTGACTGAAATGATGATAATGAGCGGAAAGGACGCAACTGACTTAGAGGTCATAGTCTCTTTTGGTGTCCGAAATGTATGGTGACATTTGAACTTTGATTCTTTGAGTGTTGAACTTTGAATTTTAGTTGTAACCAAGACGCTATTCATTACTGGCTTATTCTTTTTTTCCATATTTAATGTTTATAATATACAGCTGCCGACGTATAAATTTTGTAACAGAAAATTACGGACCAGGTACCTGTATACTTAAAAAATCAAGTTTAACTTTTTCATCCAGTTTGTTTTCTCAGTAACGCAAATTTCGGCGAAACCATTGAACCAATTCCTTTAAGTAATTTTAACTCTTAAACTCATCGCCATTACGTCTATTGATTCCCTTTCCAAGTATATTGTAATGACCTACCTATATTGGTTATACAAAAAATATACATTTTTAACGAAACTAAGTAATTTTAGCTACGTACATACATATACAATATGTAGAGAAGACTTTGTCCGATCTGTGAAGGTATTGTTAGGTTCGATAACTGATTCTATTATAGCCTACAAAGCCGGGAAAGCTTAAAAAAATCCACTAAAAAAATAAATATTATTTCGCAAAACGAGGTAACTTAATACATGTGCGGTAGGCAATACATGCGCGAACGAAGGCGGGCATGGCACGCGGTCGTATCGCTCATAATATTATCGTCAAAAATGGTGTTGTCACTTTTTAAAAAATGATCAAATTTGGGGAAGTTGGAATTAATTTGCGGAAAAAAAAGATTGTTTTAAAATTCATTAGTATTGTTGTTGTGTGATGATTATGTAAAATTTCATATTTTATTTTATTTTTTATTCATATTACCTACCTTTATTAATCTTATGGGTCGGACGGGGTTTTCTTTACACAATATTGTATTGATACAATGTTCTGGTACACAGACTATAGACAGACAAATGAATTCTTATCGATGTTAGTAATTATTTATATGCCCAGGCAAAGACATTAAAATGTATCTTAAATCTCTTTGGCCGCAGGTAACTGATTTAACTGAATAGCCTTTAAACTAATTGGCGGTTTTGAGACTGATTGTAAACGAAGTAATCAATTGTAGCTACACATTGATACAATATTCTAAAACCCAGACTGCAGACAATTAAATCAATTCTTATCAATTTGGGTCTACATCTTTATGAGATGACTGTGCGTAGATACTTACCTTTTATAACAACTTAAAGTAATATGTCGTCGTGTTTATATTAATTATAAACCAGAATACTCAATCAATAATAAACTTTAAATTCTAAACACATAGAGTCGAAGCACAAACGAACAAGAACATTATTGTTTTTGGGTGGCTTGTATCGTCACAGAAAAGTACTTTGCCTCAGTATTTAAATATTAATTATAATAACATATACATAATATAATAATAAAATGTTTATTTCGGGCTACGATAGCCATACAAAAATAAAAAAAAATAAAGTCAGTACAAAATTTAAATTATGGTAAGTACACAATTTAACTTTGAACTATGTTTGTACTTTAAATACCGGCGAATTTTATCGGGATCGTGTTACATAATTTCGAGGAATACCACACAGCTTAGTCAAGATCCTTCATAATAAGAGCCTCCATTGACGACCGGGACTTCCCAGTCAGCAATGCTATTAAACTTGCAAAGTTTCACCATGGCATGAAGTATTTTGAATAGGCTGCGAGAGAGAGAGAGAGGAAGAGATATTTAATGGCGACAAATGAGGAAAATGTCGTCACGAAACCATACATTATGAATGTAAATGGATACCTACAAGAGTAAATAAAAAAAAATAGGGATATAATTGTATTCTGGCCGAAGTAAACCTGTTATTAAGAAATTATATTACCATTAGGTAGTGTGTGATTATACCAAGGTCATATATTTATTTCCGTCATCTCCTAATCATCATTTGCCCAGTTAACTAATCTAATCTATTAACTTGTAAAAGGTTTGTACAAACCTGCTCACAGAAATAAATCATTAGCCTTTTCCCAATAATGTATCAAAAATGTCACAGTAAAACAATAATGGAAAATGGCAATTGACTAAGGTCACAATACACGTGACAATACACGTGGCTATACCATCTATACCAGTATAAATAATGATTTTAGAGCCCCAATCTCGGCGACAAACAAATATGAAGAACTTGTCAAAATTTAGGGAAATAAGAAGTATTTTGTGACAGATTGAAACTGAGATCAGACTGAAACTTTTTAAATTTAGTAGAATTAGAATAGAATAGAATGGAATAGTCTTTATTATATATACCATATAGATTACAGAACATAAATAAAAAGATTTTACAAAGGGTGACACAATGGGCGGTCTTATCGCCAAGAGCGATCTTTTACAGACAACCTTTGGATGGAATACTAAGGGGAAGGAGAGAGAAATAATGTAGGTAGTCTACAGTGTACTATTAACTTAGGTGTAATTATTAAAATATGACCTTAGGGCCCTACCTATGACGCGTTAAAATCATCATTAAACCGTTGTGAAAAGGTGAAAGAGCTATTCATCCTGTATAGCTTCATCTTTGTCTGACACTGGAACCATGATGGTTTAACACATCATAGTAACCCTCCAGCTCAAACTGAAAGTGTAGGTGCATATTGCTTGATGTGTAGCCGTTTCCACCGTTATACTAAAAAAACATAAAAAAATACAATCTTATCATGGTTTCGAAAAAAAAAAATACAAAAATATTTATGGCCAGTGATTAATCATTAAGGAGGCGTCAATTGTATAATAACTTTTTAATTTAATAATTTCAATTAGTGCCCTTTTATATTTAAATACAGTCATAGTTTTCATGATAACAGATACCTTGATAAGAGGAAATACCAAAAAAAAAAAAACATTTTTGTAGTAGTGCAGTTTTACATTTAACTTAGCACAATATTGATAAACATATTGAGTTTGTATTGAATTGCTTCTGGCAACCGACAATTTTTGAAACAGAAAACAGATGTGGATTATTTTTCACATTTAACAAATAGGTTTGTACATACCTACATACTATAGCATTATTTAATATCGAGGTCCATGTTCATTTGCAAAGTTTATATCGTCAATAGCACGTTGTTTGCAAGATTATATTAGATAATCTGCAAGGACTCGCATTCAATGCCCTCGGCTCGTATTGATATCAAAGAAAAACATTTGAAATAAGCGTGTACATATTTATCAAAATAAATTTTGTTTTTTGTCAATTTTATGGACATGGCAAATTTTATTTATTCTTTTTAAAAACAAAATATATTACGTATGTATAAGTAGAAGAAAACTGTTAATGAATTATGCTTATTATAACTCTAACGTCAATTTTGTAATTTAGATTAATCTTTACGACCTTTATAGTTATAATCACGTCTCTAATAAATAAATTACCATGTTATTGAGATTATAAATACAATGTCTCTTTGGGTCTCAATCACATTCAGACTGTGTGATATAATAGGATGTAGCACATAATCACGAAAATTTCTTATTTACAAGCGTTTGCGACTTTGTGCTCTTAAAATGAAAAAAAAAACTGTAAAGATCGCTCTTAGCGATAAGACCGCCCATTGTGTCACCCTTTGTAAAATCTTTATATTTATGTTGTGTAATCTATATGCTGTATATAATAAAGAGTATTCTATTCTATAGTATAGTATGACACGCATTATTCTCCATAAGTTTTGCACAAATATTTTTACAAGTAATAAATGTTTTCTTGGGTCACATTTACAAAAAAATATTATACAACTAGCTTTCCGCCCGCGTGAAGTTCGGTTATATTGCGCTTTTTAAATGTCCCTCGGGAACTTCAAATTTTTCCGGGATAAAAGGTAGCCTATGTTCTTTCTCAGGGTCTAAAGATTGTCTTTGCCAAATTTCATCAAAATCGGTTGAGAGGTTTAGTCGGGAAAGCGTAACAGACAGACAGACAGACAGATAGACAGACAGAGTTACTTTCGCATTTATAATATTAGTATGGATACTTAACAAGAAAATAAAATATATGATCCGTTAATTTTGGTAGTACTTATCTAGTTGCAACTACTGATCGTTTAATTAGTCTTATCTGTGGATAATGCAGTAGACTGCAAACTTAAAGTCAAGACTTAAGTAGTTATATTGCAGTCTACTGAATTATAACATGCAAATATGTTACATAAGGTTAACAAGTCAACCTAATGTGTCATCTTTACAAATGATGAAGTCGGTTTAAACTTTTGAAAGTCAAGATTTTTTATAAACTGCACGAGTTCGGTATATGTTGACTTATATGATTTGTTTGCCCTAAAAATAAAATAAATTTAGTTCTGAAGAATCCCCTCTACTTACAAACTCACATCATTTAGTATTATTATTAATTTTACATTTAATACTATATTTACTATTATAAGTACTATAAAAATAGACATCTCATAACCGAATTACCGTTTAATCTTGAAATCAAACCTAGAAAAAAAGGACGTGTGGGTATATTACACATAAGTGAAGGTAATAAGAAGTGATATCACAATGTAATCATAATAAATGTTTACTTAAAAACAAAAGCACTCTTTTGATACTGAAAGAAAATTTTGAATTTGCAACATTCGTTTGATTTTACATATTTCACACTCTCAAACATATTTCGTTGTCATCCAGGTTTTCTCATTTTACTGGAACGACAATACAGAATGGCAATTCCCGAAAAAATAATCAAAATCAATAATTTGTTAAAAATCCGGTCGTGATATCTTCTTGGTTAGAATCAATATCAAAAACTGACTGAAATCATATTCGAAATGAGAGTGCAAACGTTTGCAATAACAGTACGGGAACTGCTCCTCAGATCTCTAGCCTCGTGGCAACCATAAGGAATCTATCATCATCATTATCAGCCCTTACTCGTCCACTGCTGGACATAGGTCTCCTTCATGGCACGCCAACAAGCTCGATCCTGAGCAGCTCTCCGCCAGCCACTACCAGCTACCTTTTTGATGTCGTCGCTCCATCTCGCCCAAGGGCGTCCTACGCTACGTGATCGCGGACGTGGTCTCCACTCGAGGACTCGTTTACCCCATCGGTTGGCGGTCCTGCGGCATATGTGACCAGCCCATTGCCACTTCAGCTTGCTAATCCTCTCAGCTATGTCGGTAACTCTGGTCCTCTGTCAGATCACCTCATTTCTGATGCGGTCCTTCAGAGAGACGCCCAACATAGCCCACTCCAGAGCTCGCTGAGCGGCTTTAAACCTAAGAGAATCTATCTAATCTATGAAATGGATTTTATTTGGACAGTTGAACGACATTCATTGCGTTATTTGCATTGTTGAGCAGTCATATTTTTCGAACACATGGGGCAAAGGATTAGCAATATGCTTCAAAATTATTCCAATAGGTAGGTAGTAATAGTGTGAAAGACAATTAGGGTACTGGGTACTTTTCATTTCCCTCGAGATCGAAACTTATACGGATGAAACTGAAGGACGCAATAAAATTAACGAATTCGTATATCATAAACTAGCGGCCGCCAGCGACTTCGTTCGCGTGAAAGAAAGAAAAGAAAAACGTTTATTTGCAGTAAACATGACGCAAAAGTTTACAAAAACACTAAAAATAAGACATAGTTGAGGGAAACGTGCAACAAACAATTAAAAGTGGCATCGAGACGGTAGTACAGTAAAAATAAAAACATATAAAAAGTTAATCCAATTGTAAATGGTGAGAGAACAGCTTCAATTAACACAAACAGGAATATAAAAAATAAAAACAGAATATATAAAAACTACGAGAATATCATCCTCAGAAAAAATGTGCGTGCGTGGAATTAGTTATGCTCAGCTCCTATTGGTCGCAGACTGTCTATGACTTGTGTCGTTTATATTATGTAGCCTAAATTATGGGCTATCCAATGCAAAAAGAATTTTTCAAATCGGACCAGTAGTTCCCGAGATTAGCGCAAACAAACAAACATACAAACAAACTCTACAGCTTTATATATTAGTATAGATTTGTGAGGATGGATGGATGAATTTTGTTACTATATCCCAATGTACCCATTCCTTCTCTGCATGAGAGGAGACTTGAGACCAGCAGTGGGACGATAAAAAGGTTGATGATGATGATAATGATGATGATTATACCCACGGCGTCGCAATTTATGTGATTCAAACCATGAGGAGCTGATAGTAGCCTATAATTGTCATATTGGAAGAAAAACAAACAATTTAATTCATTCCAATTAGTACAATCGATTAGTGATTTCATTAAGTAGAATTCCATTAGTAAATCGTTCAATTTAGTAAAATAATAGCAAAATTATCATTGCCCAATACTCAGTTGAACATTTATTGCACTTCATTCAATTGATGCACTTTTATGATCCTATAGTTGCATTCTACAGTTTCATTAAGTCATTCTTAAGATAAGTTGACAGTACCTAAGTAACAATAAGTGAGTTTAACACTTGTAGGTATGTTTATGGCTTATATCTTAATGGATCCAGATTAAATACCTTTCATATCATGTTGCATTTTATTAGATACGGATGTTTCTCGTTAATTTTATATACTTCTAGAATACTGTTAGTAATTATAGTACCTATGTGATTTTCAATTTAACAAAATATGTTTTTCTCGGTTTATCTTGAATATTCAACGCGTGCCTAGTGTCAATGTTACGTCAAAGTTCATAATTATAATGATATCATGTTTAAAAGGTGTTTTGCCCTAACAACTGCTAAACACTATTTTGTTGTGGTAGTAAGGTGTTTGTTTACATTGATTATCTACAATAGGTAGGCATTAAAATAAAAACAGTGGCAGTGTAAAAAATCAGCAAGACGACAATAGCTCGACTTATTTTTATGAGAGAAAAGTTCAAATCGAACGTTATTAATGAATGCGAGATGCGCGAGAATAACCTTCTTCGTATTAATGTTAATTTATGACTAAAATCGCCAACCAATCTTTGAGGAACCACAGTGATAAATGTTCATACCTCCCCTCTGTGATACGAGACTTTGCTCTGCAGTGAAACAATGATAGAGTGGTATTCATATTATTCAGTACCCATCATACGATTCTATTTAAAACACTTTTATAAAAAGTTAGATAACTTATATCTCTCGCAAACTGCGATATCGAAAAATAAGAGCACCGTATTACATCAACACACAGTTCAAAATGCCATACAATATTGTTCAGAGGGCGGAAGATTTAGTAGTACGAGCGAAAAAAGACCCTTAAAATACGTCATACGTACGTAAACGCAAAATATGTAGATACCGCGTTATCAATGTAGGACTATGTTCGTAGAAAAAAACAAAATCTTTATACAGCGTTATCCCTACCGGATATTTTACATTTTCGGGGTCATAAGAGGAATAACATTTTCATATTTTCCCTTTTCTCCCGCTTTGGTGGTGTCTGTTGGTTTTCTTCGGAGTCTTATAAGTTAAAATAAGATTTGTGTTGGGCATAAAACGTAAACTACTCCAAATTCCATGGTTTTGTACATATTATATTTATTTCTATTAAATTACTTAGTAGGTACTCTTTATTTGTTGAGTACAGGCTCGCCTAATATTATATGATACTTAAGTACTTATAACTGGAGAAAACTGTATATACATATTTACACTTATTCCCCCTTATTCATAAAGTTTGCTTAAAGTTATCTAGTGATTAGTATTCACTAATCACTAGTTAACTTTCACTAGTTAGCTTTTGTTGTTAATATTCATTAACAACACATTTATGACGTTTTAGCGTCAGTTAACTATAAATATCGTTTATAAATAAACACCATAGTGTTTAAGGTGTTTATTCATGAACGATGATTAAAGTTAAGTGATGACGTGCAAACGTCGAAAATGTATGGTTAAACAGTCGCTAATCACTAGTTAACTTTAAGCAGCGTTTATGAATTATGGGGATAATGGTCACATATCTGTTTACCATTCGGGAAACAATTTTATGTTATGTTTAAGTGTTACCTAAATGTAGTATAGCGGATTACCTAACGAAGGTAGCGGAAACCTTTTGAATTCCAGAAGCATAAGAACGATCCATGTGGTCACACTTGGTCTACGAGTTAATGTTATTTAGCTGAAAGGACCATGATACTGATAACTGAAATATATATGATTTCGTGCAAAGATTTCTGGTCGACAAGCCTACAACAACTAGATTGAAGTCAGGGCTTAGTTTAATCTGATGCAACTGATTACCAATGTATTACATGGAGCGACTGCCTATTTAATCACCACCACCCATTAACTAAGTCTATAACCAATGTGTGTAACCGGTGATGACAAATGGATCAGAAACGTGGATCACTTTTCACTATGGGCCTCATAAGAAAGCTCAAGGTCGCACAGAGAGCTATGGAGAGGGCTATGCTAGGTGTTTCTCTACGTGATCGAATTAGGAATGAGGAGATCCGTAGGAGAACTAAAGTCGCCGACATAGACCAGCGGATTAGCTCTCTAAAGTGGCAGTGGGCGGGCAACATAGATCGTAGAGCCGACGGCCTATGGCGTAGAAATGCTCTTGAATGGCGTATCGACAAGAGCAGCGTCCGACGCCCACCGACTAGGTGGTTGGATGATCTGACCAAAATCGCAGGGAAGCGCTGGATGCAGGCCGCGTCCAGCCGTTATTTTTGGAAATCCTTGGGGGAGGCCTATGTCCAGTAGTGGACTTCATGTGGCTGAGATGATGATGATAATGTCCCAGTAACTGAGTAGTAAGTCCTTTGGTAAGACTGAATATCAGGCTAATAGAGCTTCTGTAGACCCGTAACGACTCTCAAAGATCCCGGAATTACAGTCAGGACCAACGGTTTAATAAGTTTTCCGAAACATGGAGAGATCTTAGTATGTTAAGATGGATCGTAACCCAAGCAATGGACCAACTATGGCAAGCGACCCTTATCGATGGAGCGGTGCGGTTATTTGTTACACTTAGCCACATTATCAACATATTTTAATCTTTCTAACTATAATGAGTAAATATCACAAAAATAAATATGTAAATACTTATTAAGAATGAAACGGTTCGCAACAATTGTTTGTTATAACATCACTGGCATTGAACATTGGCTCTCAGATAAAGATTACATCTCATCATCTACATAACAATAATTTCTTACGTCACATCTTTGTTGAGAACTTGTGAACGGTCTTTGACCTGATACGACGTTGATACAAAGCAGCTATTTAGAGATGGCGCTGAGTGATAGGATGAGATCATTACTTGATAGGTACTTTTCTCTAGATTTTAGGTTATCAACATGAGAGTAGATAAAATCGGTCATCATAAGGCGTTTGCAAGCCTTGCCTGCAAGCTAATATATAGCAAATATTGGAGAATTTAGGTATCTATTGATATTGTACGTGATTGGAAATTTCGTGTTTTGAAAAATCACTTCTGGATACTTGCTTCTGGATACTTGCTTCTGGACATAGGCCTCCCGCTAGTACCGCCAATAAGACCGATTTTACGTTTCGTGCATCAAGCGGATTTCTAAGACATTTCTACCTTAATATATTATATTTATAATCAATCGATATGAAACGGCGCCAGTTTTTGGACAACATGTCATAAAAATCTACTACATGAAATTCACTTATGCCTGATGGTAAGCAAAAGTGAATAGGCTCTTAATAAACTATCGCGCTTTACCATCAACAATTGCATCACTGCTTACCATCAGATGGGATTGCAGTGAAGCACTAGTTTATAATTAGAAAAAAAAAACAATTCAAACACACTTTTGAACTGTCATGGGCCTGGTGAGTCAGAAAACTGCAGTGCGACTCTGTAACCATCCCACTGTGAAAACTTAAGTAAAGTGATCGTGGAGTGAGCTATCATTGCAACTAAGAGATTGACATTAATGTCAAATCAGTCTAAGTAAACTTCACTGTGAGATATTTACAGAATTCATATAGTCTAAGATCCGAACTAGAGGCGTCTCTCACCGATCGGCTTACCGATTGAGAAGTAATTTTTATCAAATACTAGCAGCCGCCAGCGACTTCGTTCGCGTGGAATTAATTATGCTCCGCTCATATTGGTCGCAGCGTGATGTTATATAGCCTAAAGCCTTCCTGGATTAATGGGCTATCCAAGGCAAAAACAATTTTTCAAATCGGACCAGTAGTTCCTGAGATTAGCGCGCACAAACAAACAAACAAACTCTTCAGCTTTATATTTTAGTATAGATTATATATAAAGAAAGGTATCGTTAATAAGTTGCTTAAAAATTTTTGTTCAAGGTTATGACTAATTAAAAGTCTGCTCCTATTTTTTTTTTATTATTATTTGCTTATTCGCTTACCAAAAAAATTACATACTAATCGAAAGTTTATATCCTAAAGAATATGAAAACGTTCGGTTGCCTATCTTTTTATGTTCGATGCTATTGAGATGCCAAGGTATAAACGATACTTTTCTTTATATATAATATTTGATAAAAATTACTTTTCAATCGGTAAGCCGATCGATGAAGGACGCCTCTAGTTCGGATCCTGTATTAATATAATAGGATAAAACTACTTGAACATACCTAAGTGCAGTATCTAAACAAGGCTACAAATCAAGATATATAAATAAAAAAAAATATTTTAAAAAGTTTCCATGGACTTTCTCACCCGTTCTTATTCAGGTATGCACGGCTATAAGCTATAATAACCAGTTTAAGCAGACTTCTGATTGTACGAAAAATCTATACAATGCTAGGTCAGCTTTAACTAGAAATTAGTTATTACAGCTTGTAGTCGAGAAAGTCCACGGAAGTTTTTAAAATATATTTTTTTACAAAATATTGTATGCCATTTGTACTGAAATTGTGCATGTAAGCTCGATGTGGAAAGTTAAAAGAGTCTATATAAGAAAGATTAAAAAAAACACATTTATCTGTTAACCGACGACCGCACACGATCAATATTGCAATAAACAACACATAACAAAACAAAGTAGCGATTTACTTTTGTTTACTTTAATAAAAACACTGATATAGGGTAAAAAACAGTATAATTCCGTTATTACTATTGACACAAGATAAAAGAGGTCGCAAGTGTGAACTCGCTCTGATTATAATACTTTCATATCAGACACACCCCACGACGTTTCTGGGCAAAGATTGATATCGTTTACGTAAATATACGAATTTTTTACTACTTTTACACATTTAAATACAGATTGGGAAGATACGAATTTCGGTTGTAGTATTTAACACGTGGCTGGAATTCCATTTGTTTACATTGTAATGTGGGCGTGGCTAGGTAATCATTCGTAGGATTTTTTTTTAAACCTTATGGAACATTAAAGGAGAATAATTCATACATGGTTATGCCATCTCCGTCGAGACAAACACGAAAATAATAAAATCTCCAAGGAATCTTAAACTACCTCCTTCTTAACGCACAAATAACCAATTTTACTAACATTTTGACTTCCTCTAACAGTGGATATGAGATGCGATTATACATAATCCAATCTCAAATAAATTATATCGAAATACAGCACAATATAAGTTTCTTAGGCTTTGTTCCTGACACATTCTTCTAGGACATGGTATAAGTACGTCTCCAACTAGCTCGCATTCTGTACAGTTCTTTGATGTTGTATCATTTGTAGGTATCTGTGCACTTAAAATTATTTGAATAGCCTCTAGCAATTTGGAATTTCATACCTATCTGCTTGAAACTCAACGCATATATCCTCGCCTTTTGAGATTCAGTAAAGATAACACGACACTTCAATCAATTGTCAAAATAAAATACGAATGAAGTAATCATTAGGGAACTTGTGGGTATCGTACAGGAGTTTGTGCGAGCACCTTCAGACAGGTGGTCGAATTGCCATTATGGGATGTTTTTCTTAAGACAACCACAGGATAGTCCAAGATGTTGAACGTTATGTTTTGTTTATGGGAACCTGAATATAGTTTGTTCAGAATAAGCAACTGAATCGATTGCAATCAGTTTTACACCATGTTATATTTTTTCCCAAATACCTACATTTGGAGTGAGACCGCAGAGTGGTTACCGAGTGGTTACGATAGATCACAGCTGACGCCAGAGGTCAACGTCCGCGCTCGCCCGCCCGTACGGACCTTTGACCATATTTTTGTTGGGACAACCAAGTAGAATAGCAAGCTTATAACTTGGTGGTTTTTCATTTTATCTTTTTGAAATTTTGTACATAGTTTCTTTACTTAAAAACACTGGACACGTTTTTCGGGTTTCGCATAAACAAAAATAATGTTGTACAATATGTAAAGAAAACCCTGTCCGATCCATTAAGGTATTGTTAGGTATCGATAACTGATTCTACTAATGCCCACAAAGACAGGCTAAACTTTAAAAAAAACCTCTAAAAAAATAAATATTATTTCGCAAAAATAGGTAACTTAATACATGTGCGGTAAGCAACCCCATTCCGCGGGCGGCGGGGGGCAGGGCACGCGGCACCTGTGACGTGGTCGCGTCGCTATTCGCTTATAATAATACCGGTGTTGTCACTTTATTAAAAATTACCAAATTTCGGGGAAATTGGAATTAATTCAAGGGAAAAAAGGATTATTTCAAAATTCATTACTATTGTTACTATGATGATTATGTAAAATTTTATATTATATTTGGTCAAGTGTTTACCTAACCTTTAATATCCTTATGGGTCGGACGGGTTTAATATATATTTTTGACCCAACCCACAACTGTAAATTTTACTCAATCTTTTATTTTTGTTTCAGGAGTCAGAAGAAACGTTACAAAATTAAATTATGTTAAGCTAATATAAAGACAAAACAAAACCGAATAAAACATGACGATGGAAAAGAACGCGTTGGTGGCATCTTCAAAGACACAGAAAGTAACGAAATTAATACCGCCCGACGGAGGATGGGGCTGGATGGTGTTAATAGGAGCAGCAACATCTAATGTAAGTATTATTTATTATGTACTATAACGTCCCATTAACACAACAGTCAATACCGTAGAAAATAATAATATCGAGATGTTTGCTCCAAGTATTTGCATTACTATAATAAATTTTTGTACCTCGTATTTCTCAGTAGTAGCCCGGAGTCAAGTATAAAGAACTGAAAATATAACTGGAAAAATATGGCTGTGGGTCAAGTATACCTCTGCACAACATTACGGGAAAACAAGTGGTGATTATGTGTAATGCTCTTTTTACGTTAAAAACTAAATAAAGTGACAAAAACAACAAAAGGATATACTTGAATATTATCTTTGGCAATGTGGCCTTCTAGATAAAGAAAGCCGTTTAATTTATAACATAACCCAGCATTAGAGAAGCTACCAATTTATCAGCAACCGATATTGAGTAGCCGGTAGATAAAACAGCAGTATTTGTATATATTAATAACGAAATTTTGCGCACTTCATTTCATGATAACATGAATACATGCCCTTATCCTTTATTAGGAAAACAAGATAGGTACCTTGTTAGCATATCTATTTACGGACAACAGCCTGCAGGTCAAGGTATCCCAAACTGTCAAATATTTCCAATCAACCTTGAGCCTTAATGACATCAACCTTTTATCGTCCCACTTCTGGGCGCAGGTATCCTCTCAAACAGAGAAGGATTGAGCGTAATCACCACGCTTTCTCAATACGGGTTGGCGATTTCAGACTTAAAGTCCTGGTTTCCTCAGATATTTTCCTTCACCTTATAATCAGTCATTAATATACAAGATATACTTAGAAAGTATATACAGAGTAGTACTGACAATACGACAATAAATGAAAACACATACCATACTGGTTTATAGGAATAATTCTAAACCATAGAAAAAAACCTAGAACCAAAAATTAAAAAAATGAAAATTTCAAACAAACTAAATCGCATAAAATTGCAAACGGAATAGAACATCCTTTAAAATGTTTGTTCAATGAACTCCGATCAGCTGGCGACAGTGCGTTCATGTATCGACTTGCTTTTTCGCGCCATTATTATTAAAGTTTAGTACCGCTGGATGCGGCGGTTTTTTTATGGGTAGACTGAGAATGTGTTGAGGTACACGATGTTTAATTTATTGTCGTATTGTCAGCACCACTCTGCATAACTTAGAAAAGTTACATTGGTACTTGCCTGACTCTCATATTTGGGAGGCTGGTGTTTTAATCACTAGGCCACTACGACTTCAGAGCCAGCCAGCCAGAGCCTTCAGATAAATTTTAAAATCTAATAAAGAAATCTGACAGATTGTAGTAACTTGATATGCTGTCATCTGTACCTAAATCTGTAATAAAATACTTAGGTATTGTTTTTAGACCCTGTATCATAAATTGTAACCGAAGCTTGTAAAAGCAGCATTCTAAATAGCATAACTGAGTCTAACTCTTTCAGTTTTAAAAATATGCCTCTCAAATCTTTACATAGAAGGGCTGCCATGTGATCTCCTGCAAACAAATTAGGGGTGCAACTACATATATTCATCATCTACATATAATCAAATGACTATTATTTAAAGGATTTTCCAATATTCGATATATACCTGTAACGACTAATCGATTATATAATATATACGAGCTATGATTAAAATTAGGACTTATATTTTCATCAATAATGTAGCTCATTCCTCAAAGCTTTACATACGCATACCTATATGGATTTTTAGTAGTTTGGAAATAATAATTCAACCAATGGACAGCAAAATTATGCGTCCGGTTTATAAGAACTGAACCACTGAATTCTCTGTTACAGATATTCAATCAATCAATGCTGTCTTTATTCAGCTTATTATACGGAGATGCATTAGAGGCAATGGGGCACCGTACTCAAGGAGCAGCTATAGTAATGAGCACAATGTTGTTCGTCTCAAATTTTGGCGGCCCAATAGCCGGGGCCGTTGTTAAGTTGACATCAACAAGATTTGTAGCGGTAACAGGAGCGTGTTTCTGCACTGTTGGAATTTTCTTCAGCGGATTTTCGACAAATATCTTTCACTTGGTGTTAACTTACGGCGTCCTATTAGGTAAGACTGTCTTGTTTCTTGTTCAATGTTTATTGCTTAGCATAATGCAGTATCGTGGAAATGTGTAGGCTTGGAGCTGTTTTAAATGAACAAAAGTTTAGTATGTTGTAGGATTACTTGACAATAATGTAGCGGCCCAACTTTGATCGGAGAGTATTTTCTGTTTCAGAAGAGTTTAGTATTTGAAATCAAGTGCATTAAATGTATTATGAATCAATTAATACAATCATAAAATTGTATTTAAATATGATGGCACTTTGACCCCGATAAAACCATAATTCGGAAACCCATTCATTAATATTTAGAATGGTCCTAATCCAACCATGGGTTTCGATTATGTATGCATAATCCGAATTGTTTGTTTAAGCAAGTATTATGTTTGTTCCAGGTTTGGGTTTGGGTTTCATCCAAAACTCGTCATTTGTGGCTATAAATAGCTACTTCAAGCTAAAGAAAAGCCGTGCAGTGGGGCTTGCTAACGTGGGCACAGGTGTGGGACAGACCTTAATGCCGCACTTAGTGAGGTATCTCCTGGAACATTTCGGGTTCCGTGGCGCTTGCTTGCTTCTCTCGGGTTTGAGTTTACACGGGGTTAGTGACTATTTTATTACTTTTACGTTGTAAAGTTAACTTCAGTTTTTTTTTGACTGCCTCGAAAGTATTTTTTTTTATCTGCCTTTCCGTAATTTTTGTATAAAACAACATTTTTTACTTTCCATAAAGTTCAATACATTACTACAATGCATAGTTTACAATAATGCGCTGTAATAAAATCCGCGTCAAAGACCCTTACGCTGTGTATATTTAAGTTCTCATGTCATTGTTTAATATTGACAGTGTTATTATTCTTACTATTTAGATTGCCGGGACCATGCTAATACAGCCAGTAGAATGGCACATGAAGAAAGTAGAAGAAGAAGTACCTGTAGATGAAAATTTACACCTGCTACCAGAGAAATCCAAGGATGCGGTCGTAAGAAAAACATCCCAATCAAATGGTGACGCACAAAATGGTAAAGAAAACTGGGGAAGCAAAAAAACCCTGAGCAATAACGAGCTAAATGGAGGAAAAATAAATAAATCAGACGCAAATGGTCTAAATGGTAAGTAACGCAATGTTTTGTGTTAATTTAAAAGTCTAACATTCATTATTTTTAGGCCAACTGCTTTCTGAGGTTGAATTACTGAAACACAATGGAACTTTTTTTTTAGTAAATACTCATTAAGTGAAGTATAATTTTGGTTCTAGGACATGTCGGTTTTCTAAAAATACTTGTAATCGTGTTCACAGCTCACCTCAGTGGCTGATTTTTATTGACACAATAAATCAATCAATCTGCTGCCTGGGTTTAAACCAACGACCTAAATCATAGAAATCGGGTCCAGTATAACTAGCACTACTTATAATTATTTGCCTTTATAATACTTTTTCAGTCATATTTTTCGTCCTCCATTTTTTTACCATTTTCACACATAAAATTACATGTTTAATTTTTCTGGAAATAAGGACTTAAATAGTTCACTATTTTATATCAAACACCACTTCGCGGCAGTATAAATACATACATAATGCCGCCTCAGCCTTTAATGTTCCCACTGTTGGGATACAGGTCTCCTCTCGGGTTGGTAGATGTCAAATGTCTTCGAAGTTTTTGGCTATAGAACATGCCGGTTCCATCACGATGCTTTCCTAACCTAATAAGTAATAACATAATTTCTCGAATAACTGCTACATTCATAAAATTATACTTACATATAATATTTAATATAATTTATTCAGTAGTGATGACAACACTTACAAAAGTTAAGTGTTGTTCAAAAGAGGCTTATCCATTACATTCAAAGGTTCTTTTATATATATTACTTTTATGTGTTGCCAAATAATGTTTCAGATATTTATTAATAGTAGATGGGACACCTAGTTGTTTGGTAGTTCCCGATTATTTTTCTTCTTTTAAGTTTTTATGCTTCACCATAGTTTTATTGGCATCATGGCACGAGTTTTACTACAAAAATATTAGAAATAAACACAAATATGTTGTCAATACCATATCTATTATATAAAACTACATAATTATTATATGTTTTCGCATTCATAATATTCAAGTTGACGCAAATAACGACATTATGTAAGTTACATAACACCGATAACTCCCAAAAATATACTTCTAATGGTTTTTTTAATGATGGAAACATCACTTATTGTGGTTTTCAAGGTAACGTGAATCACTGTAACGTTCGAAACTCAAAATTTTAGACAGTTCGTTGTTGCAAATGGTAACATTTTTTCAACATAGTCTTTTGGGATATTACCAATAATTTAATGTTATCGGAAGAATAATTTTGAATTTTTGACAGTTCCTCCATACCTACAAATCTTTCAAAAGTCAATTTCATTCCAAAACTATATGTCGTTTGAAAAAGAAGAAAATCACTTGAATGAGTTCAATAGAAAATGTGTACCAGTTTTCACCTTTAATACTTTGTTCAACTCTAAGTTTCATAAGTCCTCAAACAACAATTTGGTGTCAGCGTCGCAGAACTGCTATTGTGACCGTCATTCAGTGATAATTTTAATACGCCATTTATTCATAAATCATTTATTCAAACTAGGTGAGAAGTCAGTAGTTCTACAAAGCCAATATTTCCTAAAACTGTCCCCCATAATTCCCTTTAACACTTCTCAGCGATACACATATGTTTAGTAGAACGATCTAATTTTAATACGTTATTAAGTTTAACATTAGTTATTAACATTTCAAAACATTAAATTAAATTAAATTATTTGCCACACATCAGATAGTACACATACAAAAATATTAAAAGCTCAAAACATCTCTTCATATGGCAATAGCATTTTTTTGTAGTGCGAGAAAACACACACACTTGTTCTACAGGATGGTCCAACAAGTGACGTCACAATTTTTTTTTTAGATTCCTCGCACCTGGGAGTATCTGAAAATACCCTATGTATGTTCTGCGATTTTTCTTAGTTTTCGTGTTATAATTTTTTTGGTACGCCAGCGAGGTTTCAAAAATTCATATCTTTTTTTTGTAGTAGATATATTGAAATCTTTTTTTTGTGACATAAAATCTTGAATGTTGTTTTAATAAAAAAATAGCTTCCTGAAATTACTTAAAGTTACTCTCTTTTGAGTAACTTTAGCTTGAAAGTTGAAATTTCAACTTTAATAGGATTTACTCAAACATCTTATACACTAACAAAATCATTAAAAAAAATTGTACTTAATCAGCCTATTTTTATTGTAATTAGCTTTCGAAGGCGGATAGACTATAAAATCATTCCAGGTGAGAAGAAACCAAAAAAAGAAAAATTGTTGACGTCACTAGTTGGACCAACCTGTACATTTAAAGTGTTGACAATGCTCTAGTAGCGACCGCCAAAGCGTCTCTAACACACAGGTACACGTACGCGATTTACTTAAATTCAACCTATTTTTGTTTCAGGAGGCACACATGTACCTACGTCACCACAAAGAAAAAGTTTACTTAGTAAGCTGTATGACCTATTCGGAATCTCCCTGCTGTCGAATATACGGTTCCTAAACATTGTGATCGGCACAGCCTTAGCTGCGACTTCCATACAAAATTTCAGTATGCTGTTCCCATTCTTCCTACAGGTAAAAAAAAAGCTTTTTTTATCGGCTATTAATGGCATCCTTAACCTGCTCAATTTTTTTTTTTTTTACACACTATAAACCAGCGCTTGACCGCAATCCTGCCTGATGGTAAGCAGTGACGCAATCGTTGATGGTAAAGCGCACTAGTTTATTAAGAGCCTATTCACTCTAGCCTTGAAGACACTCAAATTGTAGTCTGACGGAAACACCGCCGCTGGCAAATTGTTCCAGTCCCTCGATGTACGCGGTATCAAGGAGGAGGCGGAGGAGGAATTAAAAAAGAACATTAAGGCTTTATGAAATAAAAGCATGTTCATGGCCGAAATAAACGTTCAAGATGACAACCACTAAAAAACAAAAATGGCAGAACACGTTTCATCTTCAAAACCAATCTATACTAATACTAAATACTAATCCATACCAATATTATAAATGCGAAAGTAACTATGTCTGTCTGTCTGTCTGTTACGCTTTCCCGCTTAAACCTCTCAACCGATTTTGATAAAATTTGGCACAGACAATCTTTAGACCCTGAGAAAGACATTGGCTACCTTTTATCCCGGAAAAAATTGATATTCCCCAGGGAAATCTAAAGAGCGCGATATAACCGAACTACACGCGGGCGAAGCCGCGGGCGGAAAGCTAGTACAATATAAAGCTGAAGAGTTTGTTTGTTTGATTGTTTGTTTGAACGTGCAAATCTCAGGAACCAGTAGTTTCTGAGATTAGCCCGATTTGAAAAATTCTTTTTGCGTTGGATAGCCCATTAGTCCAGGAAAGCTTTAGGCTATATAAAATCACGCTTTGACCAATAGGAGCGGAGCATAACTAACTCCACGCGAACGATGTCGCTGGTGGCCGCTAATATATTTATACCCATTCTATACTAATATTGAAGATTTCGTTTGTTTAAACGCGCTGATCTTCGGACCTACCATTTTTACCATATATACTTTATTGCCTTTGATATCCCAATTCATAATAGCGGGTATAGAACCCTTAAACTGCAAATTTAAACCATATCAGAAGAACACTAAGTAAAACCCAAGAAAAGCGTGAGCAGCCCTTGCTATGCTACAGGATGGGTCAGAGAATCATAATTTTCACGCGGACGAGGTCACGGGCATAAGCTAGTTATAATGCATTTCTGTTAGATCTAAGTCAAGGTGAAGCAGTACTTACGCTGCGTTTATATTAATAATCATTTTATTAGCAAAGTATGTTCATAATTACAAAAGAGAGGTATAGCTAGTTTAACAAAAAAACAACGTATTCTGTGAATACACGTAATATTTTATATTACGTTCAATAAAATTATGAAATTATACATTTACAATGAGTTTCTCGGAACTTTCCAACGAAATATAATTAATAATTTTCGTTCGAATTGATAATCTCCCAAAATGGAAATCATTAATTGAAGCTCTTTGATATTTTTAATAATAATACCCACGTATCTTATATTGTTCTCATATATATTATTAATGTTCACAATAATAATTCATTCATTCTGACTATCAAAATTATTATACACATTGAGCTCATTATAATAACATAATTTATTTACTTAATTAGACCAGATATTACTTTATAGCTGCATAATATTATTATGTTCCAATCTTAAATTACGCGATATTGATGCATGTCTAACACTACTAAACAAACCAATTAGAATATTATGATTAAAACGTAATACATATAGCGAATATTAAATATTTTGTAAAAAAATAATAATATACTTTACCGATTCTGGGAGAAAATTCGTAGTTATATTACTAATCTACGCACACACAGCCGCACATGTATAAGCGTCCAGACTCTAGCGTAA